>CM064905.1:1374215-1484215 GCA_030347415.2 Decapterus maruadsi | reverse complement strand
CATATATGGTCATATATGGTTATATATGGTCATATGTGGTCATAGACACCAACACTGTCCAGGTTTAATGTTGTTTCATGGAGGTTGTTGCTGGTTAGAAAGTTCCCATCACCAGCCTCTAGTGTTCACACTGATCCACAGCCTGTCGGTGTTTAAAGGAACTTATTCTGCTTTTCCAGCTTTAATGTTGCTTTAATGCTTTAAGGCCTTTGCACACTGAGTCCGTTTTTTTCGTCCGAAATTGCCGCACGTCAAAAAATAAATTCGACCTCATGTTGTGTCAATCATGTTTACACACCGAGTCCGAAACTTTCGTCCGTCATTAAAGTTTTTTGAGAGGTTGATTTTGGGTTTTCGCATCCGTGAAAAGCCTTTTGACCAATCACATCAGCGTTTTGAGGCTGGAGACGGAAATAAAAGGTTGGGGGTCTTGCAATGATGTGTGTATGTGTATGTGCACCTGCCGCTGTTTACGTGTGTGTGTGTGTGTGCTTGGGCCAGCCGCTGTTCAGGATCATGTATTGGCCGTCTTGTGTTCCCCGCGCTACTGCTTCCTCTCAGCATGAACTCTTTTTCTCTTTCATTTCTCAACAAGTGAGAGAACCACAAAGTGCATCACTGCGTGACGATTTTTGTCTCCCTCTCCGAAATTTAGAACATAAAATAAAAACGCATGCGAAAAAACGAAACGGACTCAGTGTGCAAGGAGCCTGCACGTAACGATTTTTGACGGATGACGGATGCGAAAAACGCATGCGAAAAAAACGGACTCAATGTGCAAAGACCTTTAATCCTGAGGTCGGAGGTGTTGAAGGTTCAGGAGCTCCGAGTCGCTGCAGAGTTTGATCTAAAGTCTCAGTTTGACTCGTGGCAGGTTGAAGGGAAGTTCCTTATAT
Source organism: Decapterus maruadsi (assembly GCA_030347415.2). NCBI lineage: Eukaryota > Metazoa > Chordata > Actinopteri > Carangiformes > Carangidae > Decapterus > Decapterus maruadsi. The sequence goes on along the minus strand of CM064905.1, from coordinate 1,483,319 downwards.
GACGACTCTACTGGCTCCTTGGTGTCATCTCCACACTATTAGTAGAAGTTTGACGTTACATCAAACTGTACCATGATGAAACATGAGATGTGTTGCAGCGTTAAGCCTTTACTTTCAGAGCCGTCTTGTAAAACTTGTAAAGATGAAGTCTAGACATTTATTAATGTTAAAACAGTAAACAAGGCAGATTCTGTTCTCAGGGAGCCAGAATGGAGGAGACACACACTAAAGCCCCAGAAATGAAATATGTCCTCTGTAATGACTCAAACTGTTGTCTGTGTGTGTGTGTGCGTGTGTGTGTGTGTGTGTGCTGCAGACGAAGGCGGCTCTGGCCGAGGAGAAGAAGTTCCAGCAGCACATCCTGGGTCAGCAGAAGAAGGAACTGACCAGTTTACTGGAGTCACAGAAGCGACAGTATCGGCAGCGCAAGGAGCAGCTGAAGGAGGTACCACACACACACACACACACACACACACACACACACACACACACACACACTGAGCAGGTTTCCACTGACGGAGGAGACTGACAGCAGCATCTCTCTCCCTCTCTGTCCAGGAGCTGAACGAGAACCAGTCGACTCCGAAGCGCGAGAAGCAGGAGTGGCTGATCCGGCAGAAGGAGTGTCTGCAGCAGATGCAGGCGGAGGAGGAGGCCAGTCTGCTGCGGCGCCAGCGCCAGTACTACGAGCTGCAGTGTCGCCAGTACAAGAGGAAGATGCTGCTGGCGCGACACAACCTGGAGCAGGACCTGCTCCGAGAGGTACAGCCCATAATAACCACCGTTAGACACACGGCCTCCATCTCAGCCAATAGAAAACTACCATTGTAACAGCGGTGTTTCAACCACAGAGGGCGGTCACTCTGACATCTTTACTACAAAATAGGGCTGACCTCCAATAGTCGCTGATTCGACGATTCGATTCGGAGAGGTCTGATTCGACTATGAACCTCGTAGTCGAATCAGACCATTCTGACTATATGGGGGTGCCCACGGCTGCTGAGCATTAATTGTTTCACAAAATGTGTTTTTTTTCATTATAAAAAGCCTATTTTGATACAAAATCCGACTACTTTCTGTTAATAAAGCATTCAAAATGAAATGTGCGTTTAAACGGTAGTTTTAGCTTCTTACTATGTGTTAATAAATCACCCACTGCAGTTGTAATTAAATGCGCGGAGGTGAGCAGCGCGCAGGCAGAGCGATACCGCTCTGCTCTGCACACAGGACCATCAACGTCACGGTGAAGTCACTGCAGACGCTCACTGAGCGGCAGAAAGAGGAGAGGCAGAGCCGCCAAAGTTTAAAATCAAGTATAATCAAGGCGATTTTCTCCGAGCCACAGCACAGGCTACCGGTCTGACATCTAACTTTGTCAGCATGTAGGTTACATACGGAGGATGCAGACTTTGACCAGGTTGCATTCAAGATCCTGCTTTCAACCACGGAAATTGGAAATCTCGAGCTGTAATTGTTTTTTTTTGATCGATCAGCTGTGTTTACCGTTTCATGTGTCGTAGTTCTGATGTTTAGACAGAACAATTAGTTATCTAACACATCCTAAAGTTTGACATGTCAAGAGTTTTTCAGAAGAGGATCTCATTTTATGTGACTTCCGAGTTGTCATGAACGCACCATTAGCGCAGCTGTGATCTCGTCCCTCTGCAGCCTGTCTGTCTCTCTGCCGGTGTTGCGGTCACAGTGTATATTGATTAAGATTAAAACACACAACGTAATGTACGGATTGTTGAGTCCTTGTGACCTCCGTTTGTTTTCTTTTACCTATGGATGTATTGGTTTTACCCGGTTTATCTGTGAAACGGGAAAAAGTTGCAAATACGGTCTTGCTGCTATGTAAAAAAAAAAAAAAATTAGTTTAGTCGACTATTAGTCGACTACGGCAAAATCTGACGAATCAGATTCGACTATGAAAATCCTTAGTCGAAAACAGCCCTACTACAAAATACACCACATGAAATATTTAGACTAATGAGTCGGACCAGAACTGACAACATGTTCAACGATGTTTAACGATGAAAACTAGACCAGCCTGAACAGAAAGAACAACGACAGCATAATTTTCAGGATTCCCACACGTCCCGGAAAACCTGGAAAATGGTTGTCCAGTTTTCCAATCAGAAATCACATGGACAATGAGGGAAAAAAAGTCCTGAGAAATGATGCATCACATGATGACATCATCGACCAGAGCTCAGTTTGACTCTTTCAACCTCACCAAGGAATTATTTTCCAAAGAAATGTGTCGACTGAGCTGCTGCTGCTGCTGATGTGTTTCCGGTGTTGGAGCGTCGTCTCCTCTGCAGAGGGACAGACAGACCAGCAGCTCAGAGCTGGAGGGACCTGGGTTAAAGGGATAGTTCATCCAAAATTTAAATTGATTTCAACTGGACTTGGTTATTTGTCTAGAAACAGGGTGTCCGCGGGGTTTTAAAAAGTATTAAAAAGTGATAAATCAAAAAAGCAAAATTTAATGGCCTTAAAAAGTGATAAATTTGGTCCAAAGGTATTAATTTTAAAGAATAGGTATTATTTTTTTTCTTTTGGACAATGACTGGTTTTATTTTGATGAAATAGGCGTAATAAAATAAATAAAGCATTACTTGCTTGCGCCGCTACTTCAAAAAAAAAAAAGGAATGATATTGACGTCATATCAATTAATTGTATTCATTGGCCGCTAGAAATCTAAAATCGTCTTCGCGCGCATAGTTGTCAGGCGGATAGAAGTGCTAGTGAATCTCTTTCTGATTGATAGTTGGTGCAACTCGATGGCGTGGTGGTATTAAAAAAAATCTGAAGGTAGTGAAAAAAGGTATTAAATGGTAGTAAATTTGACTCAAAGATTTGTGTATAAACCCTGAGAAAACAGAAAGCAGCTACGGTTCAGTCTGAGATGCAGACGACAGAGACTCACACCAACGAGCCTGCGCTTAAATCCCACTGAGACGGCGTCGAGTGGAGAAAATCATAGACATTCCTAGACAAATAACCAAGTCCAGTTGCATTCGATTTGAATTTCCCTGGGATAACCATGACCTGGACAAGTGAGAATATGCACGTGTTCGATGATGAGCAGAGTCAGAGCCGCAGACGGCTCATCTTTAAACCAGACTACTGGAGGTGAGAGAGGAATAAACAATAAGTGGAAAAGGAAAAGGCTTCTCCAGAGCCTGAATCCTGTGGGGGACGTGTTGGTGTCAGACTGGAAACGTCCTGGAGAACGATTTCACCCTGAGTCGCTTCAGTGACGACAATGATGAAACCGTCTGGGTCGATGAATGAACAGATCAATAAAATATAGATAATATTTACAGTTGTGCTCATTAGTTTAGTAGATTTTGTGACTGTGAACTGTTCATTAAGGAAACATGACTGATCAGACAAAACAGATTCCTCTTGTTTTTAACGGGATTCAAATGTTCAGTTTAGTTTTATTTTCACATTATTAAATTTGCATAAACAATGAAAAATAGTAAAAATTACACATTGTGTAGGAGACGTAGAAGCCAAAAACGCTGATAAAGATCCCTCCCCTATGTAGAAATAACAACAGTGATGGTCTTCAGAGTAAAAAGATAATGCAGAAATTCATAGCATTAAAAAAAAAGAAAAAAAAGAAAAACAAATTAACATAGAACAATGAATAAATAAAATGAATGAAAAATTATAAAAAAATAATGTATGTAATGAGGGGGAAAAATGAATAAATTAAATTAAAAGTATAAATTGACAGATCCAGAAATGTTACAAATCTTAACTAAAAAGTGATTTTTTTCAGATGTTTTTTTGAACAAAGCCAATGTGGATATTGATTTTAGTGATGTCGGTAGATGATTCCTCTATATTTTAAAGTGCGTTGATTACATGAAGTCCGATAAAAAGGAAGATGAAAGTCCTTTGAGTGTCTGATATGAATGGATCTGAGGAAAACTGAAAAAAATTCTGGAAAGTAGACGGCAAATCATGAGATAGAAATACATACTTGTACATAAACACACACGTTTGATAGGTGTTCACATTGAAAATAACAAATTAAATTTCCTAAAAAAGAAGATTAATTTTTTTCTCAACAATGTCTTTTGGATTAACAGAATCTTATTAAGATAAGATGTAGCTGCCCACGCAGAATTACTGTTCATTGAGCACAGCTGTATAGAAGTGGTTGACCATGTGATGTCATGGTTCTCGCCCCTCCCCCCCCTCCAGGACCTGAACAAGAAGCAGACCCAGAAGGACCTGGAGTGCGCCATGCTGCTGCGGCACCACGAGTCGACCCAGGAGCTGGAGTTCAGGCAGCTGAGCTCGGTGCAGCGGACCCGGGCCGACCTGATCCGCACGCAGCACCAGACCGAGCTCACCAACCAGATGGAGTACAACAAGCGCCGCGAGCAGGAGCTGCGCCAGAAACACGCCATGGAGGTCCGGCAGCAGCCCAAGAGCCTCAAGGTACCCGCCCGCACGACGTGCTTCTCTGTTGTTCAACTTCTGATTTGAAGAGACATGTTGCTCTGAATGTTGTAAAGTCTTATTGTCAAAGCTGGTCGGCAACTTGAGGATCTGAAAAAACTGATTTTCAATCCTAAACAAGTCTCTGTTTTCGGCTCTAATGCTCTTCGTACTTCACCCGGTGTCTTTCCTCCAAGTTGTTCTGTAGTTTAGTCCTGTGGATGTTTCTCCAGTCGGATCAATCCGTTCCAATCTAACCTGTGTGACCGTCTCTCGTCTCCCGTCTCCAGTCCAAAGAGCTGCAGATCAAGCGCCAGTTCCAGGAGACGTGTAAGATCCAGACGCGTCAGTACAAGGCGCTGAGGAACCACCTGCTGGAGAGCACGCCCAAGTCCGACCACAAAGCCGTCCTCAAACGCCTCAAGGAGGAGCAGACGCGTAAGCTGGCGATCCTGGCCGAGCAGTACGACCACTCCATCAACGACATGCTGTCCACACAGGCTGTGAGTAAGGCAAGGAAACTCCGCCCACCTGACACAGAGCAACCAATCACAGCCAGCCTTGATCAATAACGTCACATCAGGGTAGTTCAAGAAGTTCAGACGTCAACATGCACAACTTCACTGACGAGAGAACGTTTGAGTTTTATTGGTTTATAAATGATTGATGGACAGACGACTCGACGTGATGAATTATAGTCATCCACAGTCTTAAAGGGATAGTTCAACATTTTGTCAGAATGGCCCATCACCATAACCCCTATAGTCATAGCAGTAGGTTCATTACCTTTAATTGTCAGTGCAAGCTATTTTTAGAACGGCGGAGCAGAGCCGTGAGCTGCTCAGAGCTACACTACGGAGGCTCATGAGATTTCTTTGGTTTCCCTCATCAAACTCATCAAATACACAATCCAACAACTCCAACGCTCTGGTGGACAAGTTGTGACCTGCACATTCACCACGCTATGAGATAATAACACAACGTTACCACACAGAGTTGTTTTAGAGGGAAATTCATGTAAAACCTCTGATACACGTTGCCTTCAGGGACAGTTTTTCATCAACAGTCTTTGTATTTCCCAAGAAATCCCATAATGAGCCTCCGTAGCGTAGCTCTGAGCAGCTCACGGCTCTGCTCCGCCGTTCTAAAAATAGCTTGCACCGACAATTAAAAGGCAACGAACCTACTGCTATGACTATAGGGATTATGGCAATGGGACAGTCTGACTAAATGTTGAACTATCCCTTTAACATGCTAGAAATATCACCTGATCCCACCCCTTGTCATTGTTGATCATATCGTCCTCTAATAATTCTAAGACAAGGCAGGTGGTTTCTGAGCGGTTCAGGGGGGGGATGTGTGTCCTGACAGACGCTCGCCGTCCCGCTCTCCTGGCGGCGTCGGCGTCTGTTTGGCGCTCGCCGCAGGTTGTGCTCTACTGATGCGGAGGCTCGGGCCGTTGTGTCCCCACAGCTGCGTCTGGATGAGACCCAGGAGGCGGAGTACCAGGTGCTGAGGATGCAGCTGCAGCAGGAGCTGGAGCTGCTCAACGCCTACCAGAGCAAGATCAAGATCCACACCGACACGCAGCACGAGCGCGAGGTCAAGGACCTGGAGCAGAGGGTGTCGATCCGCCGCGCGCTGCTGGAGCAGAGGGTGAGAGCGCCACCTACAGACGGCACACGGGTTGATATTTAGAGGAGCCGCGTTGACAAACAAAGAACATGAATAAATGCAGATCTGAATAAAACTGCATCATGTAAACACGTCAGTTGGAACATTTTAATCCCAACAGGCTCATTCAGGAAGAAAAGGTTCTTTCCAATCAGAGCCCCTCACATACAGTAGATCACAGCTGTAGCTTCGTTAAAGGGACAGTTCAACATTTAGTCAGATCCTTAGTCACAGCAGCAGGTTCATTCATCACCTTTAATGGTGGGTGCATGTTGTTTTGAGAGTGGTGAATGTGCAGGTCACAACTTGTCCACCAGAGCGTTGTGGAGTTGTTGGATTGTGTATTTGTACCGTTCACCTCCATTGTGTTCACTGAGCAGCTCACGCCTCTGCTCTGCCGATCTCAAAACAACATGCGCCGATAATTAAAGGTGATGAACCTGCTGCTGCTGTGACTGTAGGAGTTATGGTGAGAGGAGGATCTGACTAAATGTTGAACTGTCCCTTTAATAGTATCAGTGTGAATGCTAAAAGCAACTCTTCATTATTATTATTCTGGGTTCTTCTTCCCTGTTCTGGTCTGTAACTACTTCTACATACTTTGTACTACTGTAATATATGGGAATTAACAGGAATACCCTCAATTTCTTGTTAATTCCCATAAATTCCCATAAATTCCCGTAATTCCCGTGGAAAGTTTCCAATTTGGAATATTTGCAAAATTCCCCAGCTTAACTTCCCATTGAAAGTTTCCAGAAATTTTCCGCCCTTTGCAACCCAAGTAGTACTCAAACAATTCCTACATCAAAACTTGAAATATTCAAATACTAGTACTACAGTATAAATACTACAAACTAACTAGTTCCTGATCTTTGATGATGAAGATCAGAATGTAAATAACAGATTTCATGTCGCTGTGTCTCATGTGTGTGTGTGTGTGTGTGTGTGTGTGTGTGTGTGTCCGTGTGTGCGTCAGATCGAGGAGGAGATGCTGTCGCTGCAGAACGAGCGCTCGGAGCGGATCCGGACGCTGCTGGAGCGCCAGGCGCACGAGATCGAGGCCTTCGACTCGGAGAGCATGCGTCTCGGCTTCAGCAACATGGCGCTGAGCGGGATCCCGGCCGAGGCGTTCAACCAGGGCTACCCGACGCCGAGCCCGTCCTCCGGCGCCGGCGGCTGGCCGTCGCGCCCCGTCCCGCGCTCCGGCAGCCACTGGAGCCACAGCGTCCAGAACTCGGTGGCCACTCCGTCCTGGCGCAGTCAGAACCACGGCGGCGGCGGCGGCGGTGGATTTAGTCGGGCCGAGTCGGTGGCCTCCTCCCACTCCTCCTCCTCCTCCTCCTCCTCCCACCACCACCACCACCTCCTCCTCCAGCAGCAGCAGCAGCAGCAGCAGCAGCAGCATCACTACCTCCCTCAGCACTACCAGCACCACCAGAGCACGCCGCAGCTCTACCGCGACTCCCACGACCGCGACGCCCGCGACCGCGAGCGTGACCGGGAGCGCTCCAGGGAGTGGGGAGGAGGAGGAGGAGGAGGCGGCGGCCATTACTCCTCCCACCATCACTCCCAGAGCCACCACCACCACCACCACCACCTCCTCTCCTCCCACGCCTCCTCCCAGTCCCTCGCTCTCCTCCCGCCGCCGCCGCCACCTCCTCCCATCTCCCTCTCCTCCTCCTCCCCCCCCTCCTCCGCCTCCTCCTCCTCCTCCTCTCAGGGCGGCTACGGCGGCGGCGGCGGCGGCCTGAGCGTCCGAGGCGGCCCCAGTCTGATGGCGCTCAGGAACAGCCCGCAGCCGCTGAGGAGGACGGCGTCGGGCGGGCCGGGCGCCGGCGGCGGCGGCAGCGACGGCGGGCTCAGCCGCAGCACGTCGGTCACATCCCACATCTCCAACGGCTCCCACCTGTCCTACTCCTGAGCCACGCCCACTCCCACTCAGAGCCACGCCCACTTCCTCTCAGAGCCACGCCCCCTCGCCACGCCCCCCCCCTCCTCCTCCACGGCGCCGTCTGTAGTTTTTCTGTAGGAGAAAAGTTAGAAACACAACAAAACAAAAACACCCAGGAGAAACAAAACAGAAAGGCGGTAGAATCGGTGAAAGTCCAGATGTGTCGGGTCCAGATGTGTCGTCAGGAGCTTCCATTTTGGCTCGAGGTGCTTTTTAAAAACAAGAAAAAAAACAACAACAACTAACGAACGAACCACTGTAACTATGTAAATAATGACGGTAAATTGTAAACCCAGTTTTTTTTTTTTTAATTATTATTATTTCTAGGTGTTTAATACGTTCAGCAGGAGGGAGGGGGGAGGAGGGGGAGGAGGGGGGGGAGGGGGGCACAGGAGTCGACCAAGGGAAAACAAAAAACTTGTTAAAAAAAACAAAACAACAACCTTTATTTCTTTTCTTTGTAGTGATTAAGTTTCTGTTTCTGACGGTAACAAAACAAACAAACAAACAAACAAACAAACACTGCCATCGTTGTGTTGGGTCGACGAGGACGAGTTACCACTGCCCTTTAACCTTCTTAAAGGAACAGTCCCACTTTTAGAGCCAAGGCCAAGTGAAGTGAGAGATCAATAGATAATCAAACGTCACTCAGCCGACTTCACAATCACAACAATCACAGCATCGATTTTAAATCTGAATATCAGTATTTTTTAGTTTTTTCAACGTTTTAAGACTTTTTTTTTATTATTATGAAGCCGAAAGTGAATATTTTTAGTTTCAATTAAGGTGCGTTCACACCGGACCTTTTATTTAAAAAAAAAATCGCTGTGATGACGTCATTCCAGCGATTCCAGTCGCTCTTTTCTTCCTGTTTGTGTTGGTCCAGCACGGCTGACTGTTACAACTGTTTACCAGTTGTGGAAGTCACACAAGCGCCGTACAACGTTGAGCCGTTTCCATGATTTCAGTAGTTGTCATAGTTACACATAGATTACAGCAGCCAATCAGGGCTGAGCGATGAGCGACTGACGGCCGGAGAGTTGGGATTTCTCATCTCGACGCTTGGAGCCCCAGCGATTTTTCGCCTGAGCGATTAAACGCTCAATCGCTTGTTTGCATAACCTAGAAATCACTGCGCCCCCTAGCGGCAGCAAATATGTTTGCTCCGCAGGTCGGTCTAGAAACGAGCCATAGGAACTTTTTGATCGAGCCGAGGTCGACCGGTCGTTGCCACTAGACATTTTAATGATGCAGTCTGGCTTTTGTTTGCATTGACTTAACATGTAAACTCGTCGCCAGCGAGAAAAACAAACGGTCCGGTGTGAACGCAGCTTTAGAGTTAGTTTCCAGCTGGAAAAGCAAAAAGATTTTCAACAGGTTTTATGCAGAGCTCCACTACTTCCTGAACTTAAACCAGCTCCTTTATTTCCTGTTTTGACTGATCAATCCAGGTGTGTCTGACTCTGACCTCAGTAGTCTCAACAATGGTCAGACACACCTGGATTAATCAGTTAAAACAGGAAATAAAGGAGCTTGTTTAAGTTCAGGAAGTAGTGGAGCTCTGCATAAAGTCTACTAGTGTCACTCAACAGGTGCAGAACCAGAACCAGAACCAGGATCCTGTTCTGGACTCTGTAGTGAGAGACAAAAGATCTAAATGTGGGAATGTTCCTTTAAAGAGAAGCTGCCAGTGAGAGTGTGTGTTTGCGTGCGTGCGTGTGTGCATGTGTGTGTGCAGCGCTGACACCTCCACCTCCACCTGTGTCCCCACCGTCTGCAGCTGCACCTGTAGATAGAGATGTTGTACGTGCGCGTCGCGTCGCAGCGGGTCAGAGAGCGAGCGAGCGAGCGAGAGCGCCAGGTGCATGGAGCTCGTGTACAGACGACATTTGTAATGAAAACATGCACAACTACCTATTTATATTATATAATGCATATAAGTGCATATAAATGTAAGATACCTGTGTAAATGTAGCAGGTAACCTGAAGATTGTTCACTGTCCAAACACTTTGACTTGCATTGTACTTACCAGTGTACATAGAAGCACTAACTCTCAGACTGAGCCTCAGTGATGATGATGATGATAATAATAATAATATTAATGATCATGAGAGGAGACAGACAACATTATTATTATTATCATTATTATTATTCTACTTACTGTGGCTGCAGTTGGAATATTTATGTTGTTATGCTAATTTTTAAGTTTTTTTGAAATGTAATTGCCAATTTTGACCACTAGGTGGGGAATAAGCGCAATGTTACTGTGATAGAGCTATAAAAAAAAATTATTAGTGTTTTTAAGGAGGACAAAAAGGACTACCTTTCCCAGCATTCCTGGTGTGGAGGTCTCAGGGGGAGGAGTCTACGGTTCTGGGCAGGGCTGCGTTTTTACTTTTTACTTTTCTCTTTTACTTTTTTTTTTTTTGGTTTATTTTTTTGTTTTCGTTGTTGTTGTTTATGTTTGAGCCAGTATTAAAATGTGGAGCGTCACAGATTCTTTCACTACTTTTGGTGCCATATTTTTAAGTTTTGTTTTTATTTTATTTTTTACATTTCACTCTCCTGAGCGTCAGGAGGACTTTGACTCTAAAAAACATTTAACCTGCGAAACACGGAACCCAAAAAAAACAACACATGGAAATCAATAATCACATCGATAAACTCTGTAAAAGACAAAGAGTTGGTGAAATAACTGGATTTCTTTTGTAATGAATGAAATGTTCATTTCTGCAGAAGTTTTATTTCATATTCTAAACACTGAAACAACCAGTATTTGTATTTTAATTTCAGTTCAGACGTTTAATTTAGTTGAAGTGAACAAGCTGAAAATCTTTCGTCTTTCTTTTATTTCATAAATTTCAGGAAAAACCAACACAGGGCTGCACTGATCGGTTCATCAATTTACTTTTTTTAAAACTTTGTTTAATTGATTTTAATTTTTCCAACAAAAAAAAGCCAAAGTTTCTCTGAAGTGAGAGAATTTCCAGCTTCTTCTCAGTCGCATCATATTGATCCAAATATTTTTGAACATTTAGAACAAATTTACTTTCCACTGAAAATGAAAAGTTGTTTTTTTTTTTATTATAATTTTATCAAGTAAATATCAATAAATTTAAAATCTAATCAGATAATTTCAGACTTCGTAATGAACTTGTTTCCCACATTTTCCAGAGTTTATAATGTGATTATTGATCTATCGGGTTTGGTATTGATCGTCACTGTGGTTCCTCTGTTCTTCTTCTTCTCACCTCATCATTTGGTTTTGCACAGTTCGAATGGGTAGAATAAACTCGTGAGGTCACTTCCTGCAGCGGCGGCGGCGGCGAGCGGCGCGCGTCTCCTCCTCCGCTCACTCCATCAGGATGCTGCAGAGTCGACCGGAGCGTGATCTGATCTGATGCTGTCGTCATGGCTACCTCATTTGCACTGATAGTAAAAGAATGTTTGGGTGGATTTAAAGAAAAAAAAAAAGAGAAAAACACACATTTCATTTTTTTTTCTTGGCTAAAATATTTTTCGTTGTTTCCTTCGTATTTGTGTAAATGTGGACGTCGAGGAGACGGAGGAACGGAGACCGTCGTCGTCGGATCTTTCCTCCTTTTTTGGTTTTCCCGCCGCTGACGCATCACTACAGGAAGTGCTGGACTTTAACTCTCCATGGAAACGGCGAGACGTTCAGGGGACAAACGACATGTTGTGCTGGTTGTTTGTTGACGGAGGAATCTGCTGGCCGGGCGGACGGACGGACGGACTGAGAGAAAAAATAACAAAAAAACTCCTCCTCCAATCAAAACCGTGAGATTTCATTTTGCCAACTTTGAGTTTTTTTTCTTTCTTTTAAATGTTCTATTTTTATTGATCATTTCTGGACTGTGTCGTTTTTGCCAATTGAAGCTGCACTGAGGAGGAAAAAGTCGAGACGAGATGTTTCGGATGCAGTGTGGTGGTGGTCGGTGTGAGGCGTTCACTGACAGTGTGGAAAACTGACTTTAGGATTTCTGTGTTTTGTCAAAATGTAATGAATATTAATTCTGGGAAGTTTTCATGTTTGCCATCGTCTCCAGAATCTGATCGATTATTATTATCATCATCAATGCATCTGCTCATAATTTTCATTTTTTTTAGCTGGTGAATCGTGTGAAAGTGCTGGATAAAGTTTCAAGAAACAAGTTGATCTGCAAATATTTTACTAAATTTATCTGGTTTTTCTATTTGTTATTTTTATTTATATTCAGATGAGACGTTCGAGGACCTCTCGTTAAGTTAACACTATTGTGAAGCTGCATTTTTATACATTTTTTTCACATTTTGTTTACAGAACAATCAAGTCAAGTGAAATTTTCAGCAGATTAATCAATAATGAAGATAAAACCTGCAGCTCTAATCAATCAGGTTGATTGATTTTTTTCGTTTTAACAATATCTGATGCTCAGTTGACAGGAAATAGTTTTAAATTTGACACGTATGAGCTGAATAGTTTTTGCACTAAAGAGCTTGACATTAAAGATTCAGGAGTCGATGGCCAACATGTGAACATCCCAGAAAGCCAAGCTGTTCTTCCTCTTCTTCTCTTTCTTCTTCTTCATTAGATTAATTAATTCCTAGTTTCTGTTTTGGGTCCATTCTTCTTCTCCTGGTGCAGTTTTAACCCCCCCACCTCAGACTGTTGTTGTGTTTGTGGCCAGCAGGTCGGACCGACAGGAGCAGCTGTGTGGATGATGAGGATGATGATGATGATGATGAGTCTGTGTGTGAGTCTGTCGGACATTTAGCATCGTGGGTGGATTTGAATCTGTTTTTACAGCAGGAGAAAGTTTCACACGTTCAGGTTCAATGCAAAATGTTTGGAGGAGAGTTAAAGACGAGTTGTACAGAAACGTAACAAAGTAATTTTGGAGAAATAAATGAACAAAAACAGACGAGTCACTTTGTTTTGGGTTGTTTTTTCATACCAATCGCTCATAATCAATAATTTTATTAATTTAAAGTCACACTAACAAGACTGTTTAACAAACATTTACATTTTCAACAGATAATTTATGTGATAATCAGGTTTTATGCATGAAATTTATCATTAATACATCAATAATCATACATATGGATTTAAATTAGCTGATTAATAAGTAATTGATATGATGTGATTATCTATTATCATTATTTAATCTCGAATTAATAAATATTGATTGACTTGCAGATGATTATTCTCACTGTGTCCTCGTGACTTTGGGTGAAAACACCAGGAACTAAAAATAACTCGGCGGCCTGTTTCTGGGGGGAACGATTAAAGGGGAGTGGAGCTGCGTCACCGCACAGCGGGATGACGTCAAGCGCGACACGCACATAGATATATACACGTAGATGCCGCATCTGACGCTACAGCCCATTGGAACGGACTGCCGCCGCCGCCGCCATCTTTTGCAGGGGCCTCGATGTTAGAATGCAATGATGATATAACGTGGGTGATCTAGAAAAGTCCTTAAATTATTGTAAATACCGCACTTGCTCATTCACCAACAATGCAGAGATGTCAGTTCTTCTTGAGAAGCAGGTGTGTAACATTTACGGAGGCAGAGAAATTATATAGGTAGCGTCTACAGTGGTTTACGCTAATCACCATAGCAACCACACACTCGCTACTACCACAGCCGGGGATAACAGCTGATAAGCCGATAGCCTACACATACAGGCAACAAAATAACAATTAACTAACTACCGATATGCACTAAACGTAACACCTATCTCACCCTATGATGCGTTACCTTAGTTTCATTTATATCAGATATCTTATCTACATCAAATTCAACAAGTTCATAACAAATATAAAATAACTTATTACTTGAGAAAAGTTATTCCACGTCTCTTCGTTTTGGCGTTTATTTCATGGGAACATCCGTACACGGCACAAAAGTTTGGCATTTTGCCAGATTCACAAAACCCGGTCTGAGCGATTGCTTGATGGAACCCCTCTGTTAAAATGGGCATCTAGTTCTTAACCACATCACGATTCGGCGGAAAAGGAGCTTTTTATTAAAGGCTTCGAAAAGATGCATCCTTTGCCGGAATCATTATGTATATTATTATTCACTAAACAGGAAAAAGTGAGTGGATTTCTGTTAAAATGGGAAGTTCTTAACCGTTGGCGCTTTTATTCTGAAAAGGCATCCGCCGGAAGCCGTGCTGTGAGTTTCCCGCTTCACCGGATTCCAGACCGGAAGTTGTCGCTCGAACCAAACTCAACTGTCGATATTTTTTTTACAGTTTCTGTGTGAAACTGAGTGAATAAACGCAGCGAACTCGCTCAGAAAAAACCCGCCGACAGAAATCCGAGATGGCGCAGGAGAATATTTTCTTATTCGTCCCCAATTTAATCGGTGAGTTGTTGTCATATTGTTTTGTTTGTAACCGTCTGCTCTGACATCATGTAGCTAGTTAGCTTAGCATTAGCCTCGTACTGTACAGTTGATCCTGTCAAAATAAAGTGACGATTAATAAAGGACGAATAAACCAGAATTAAAGATAAATATTCATTCAAGTGACGTCAATTTTTTTTTAAAACTTTTCTCTAGTTTTTGCTCCGTTTTTGGTGAAATGTTGGACACTAACAGTTGTGATTTGTTGTCAGGAAACAGACAGAAACTATTGAAATAAATAAATATATCTATGTGCTGATTATTTTCAATTTGAGCTGTGCTTCTTTTTCTTTTTCTTCTCCAATAAAATCCAAACACCAGATATATAATTATATCTCATAATTGGGAATATAAGATAAATCATAATATTGTTTTCAACGCAACCTGTCAAACCTGACGTATAACATTATGATATTAACTGAAACCAAATCAATGTTTACAGCATCTAAAATGATGATCAAAGTGCTTTACCTGAAAATAAAAATAAAACTTATGAACAAACAAGAATAAGTCAAACATAGAGACATAATAATGAATAATAAATTAACAAAACTATTAATAAAGAATTAATTGGTTTTGGGGAAACAGACTGTTTTATTTTTATTGTTTATTTTTAGAATAAATCATAAAGAGTTTAGTGTCTGAATGAATATTAATGAGTTCCCCTGTGGGTTTTCTCCTCCGTTGCCTAGGTTACGCCCGTGTGGTGTTGGCGCTGGTCTCCTTCTACCTGATGCCCTGCTGCCCGTGGCCGGCCGTCTTCTGCTACCTGCTCAGCGGCCTGTTGGACGCCTTCGACGGCCACGCCGCCCGCGCCCTCAACCAGTGTAAGAACCAACCAATCAACCAATCAATCAATCAATCAATCAATCAGTCTCTTATTAACATTGTAATTATAAAACACTTAACAGAACAACCACTCCCTCTCACCCTCCTTCCTCCTTCTTTTCTATCTCTTCCTTCTCTCTTTCTCTTCCTCTACTTCTTCCTCCTCCTTCTTCCCCTCCTTTCCTCCTCCTTCTCCTTCTTCTTTTCTTCCTCCTCCTCCTCTTCCTTCCCTCTTCTCCTCTTCTTCACCGTCTCTCAGCTCGACCTGTCAGAAACTCATTTTTCCCATTATTCTGATGCACGTGAACGCAGCATCAGACACAGGAAATGTTTTCGTCCTGTTTACACAAAATAAATAAAAACAATAAAGACGCGATGATGAAACACGAGACTGAAGATGAAATAATGAAAAACTGAAAACAATCAGAGTTTGAATGTTTGGAAGCAGGTCACGTGACCCGTCTGTCTCTGATGTTTCCCATCAGCCACCAAGTTCGGCGCCATGTTGGACATGTTGACGGACCGCTGCGCCACCATGTGTCTCCTGGTCAACCTGTCGCTGCTCTACCCGACCTACACCTTCCTGTTCCAGCTCAGCATGAGCCTGGACGTCGCCAGCCACTGGCTGCACCTGCACAGGTGGGGCTTCTGTTTCAGCCCAGACAGAATGTGTTTAATAAACATGTGGATTAAGGACGTCACAATTATAGATTTGTTTGGTACGAGAGAAATGATCATGATTATTACTAGAGCTGCAACAACTGATCGATCATTAAATGAATCTTTAACTATTTTGATTATCTAATAATCAGTTTGAGTTGTTGTTAAAGAACAAAAAGCTCCAGATTCTTCTTCAGCTTCTTAATGTGAATATTTCTGGTTTCTTTGTTCCTTTATGACGATAAACTGAGTCTCTTTGGTTTGTGGACAAAACAAGACGTTTGAGGACGTCGTCGTCTGGTGGTTTGAGGAACACTGACTGATAGTTTTATTGACTGATTAATCAATAGTGAAAAAAATCATTAGTTACAGCCTTGTTTATTATATTAAATCATTTTACACCACTATGAATGTGTAAAATCAAATGTAGTCAAACTATAATTGTTTGTTTAATCATTAATATAAATGTAACGGTGTGTGTTTCCTGCTCAGCTCCACGGTGAAGGGATCGTCCAGCCACAAGACCATCGACCTCTCTGGAAACCCCGTCCTCCGCATCTACTACACCTCCAAGGTCACACACACACAGACACAGACACACACACACACACACACACACACACACACACACACACACACACACACACACACACACACACACACAGACAGTTGTTGACCCTCTCTCTCTCTCTCTCTCTCTGCAGCCCGTTCTGTTCGTCATGTGCGCTGGAAACGAGCTCTTCTACTGTCTCCTCTACGTCCTCTACCACGTCCCCGAGCCGGCGGGTGAGACACTGATGCTCCTCTTCCTCCTTTTCTTTCTCCTCTTCCTCCTCCTCCTTTTCTTTTCTCCTCCTCCTCTTCCTTCTCTTCCTCTTTCTTCTCCTCCACCTCTTCCTCCTCCTCTTTCTTCTCCTCCTCCTCTCTCGTCTTCCTCCTCCTCTCTCTTCCCTTCCTCCTCCTCCACCTCCTCCTCAGTAACAACCGTTCCTCAACTCGACCCGTCAGAAACTCATTTTTCCCGTTATTCTGATGACACATGAACGCAGCATCAGACACAGGAAAAGTTTTAGACATTAATTAAAGTCTGTGTGTCTCTGTGTGTGTGTGTGTGTGTGTGTGTGTGTGTGTGTCTGTGTGTGTGTGTGTCTCTGTGTGTGTGTGTGTGTGTGTGTGTGTGCCTGTGTGTGCGTGTCTCTGTGTGTGTGTGTGTGCGTGTCTGTGTGTGCCTGTGTGTGCGTGTCTCTGTGTGTGTGTGTGCGCGTGTCTCTGTGTGTGCCTGTGTGTCCTCCTGTCTCTGTGTGTGCCTGTGTGTTCTCCTCCTCCTCTTCCTCCTCCTCCTCCTGTGTCCTGTGTTCCTCTTCCTCTCTGTGTCCTCTTTCTCCTCTTTGTGTGTCCCCCTTTTTGTCCTTTCTCCCTTCCTCCTTTGTGTGTCCTCCTGTGTCCTGTGTGTGTGTGTGTGTGTCTCTCAGTAACAACCTGTGTGTCTGTGTGTGTGTGTGTGTGAGTGTGTGTGTGTCTCCTGTGTGTGTGTCTGTTTTTGTGTGTTATTCTGACGTGTGTGTGAACGTGTGCATCAGACACAGGAAAAGTTTTAGACATTAATTAAAGTGTGTGTGTGTGTGTGTGTGTGTGTGTGTGTGTGTGTGTGTGTGTGTGTGTGTGTGTGTGTGTCTCTGTGTGTGTGTGTGTGTCTGTGTGTGTGTCTGTGTGTGTGTCTCTGTGTGTGTGTGTGTGTGTGTGTGTCTCTGTGTGTGTGTGTGTGTGTGCAGCCTGGCTCTACTGGCTGCAGGGTCTCTGTGGAACCATCAGCTTCCTGAAGTCGGGCATCAGCCTCCTGCACCTCGTCACCGCCTCCCAGAACATGGCCGCCATGGACGCCGCCGAGCGCGAGAGGAACGCCAAGAAGCAGTGAGGACGTCAACAACAACAACAACAACAACAACATTTTATTTATTCACGTCCTCTGAAAGGGGCAGGGGGCATCTGTAACCATGGAGACGGTTTGTGGAAGCTTGTTTTGTTTTGTTTTTTTGTTTGTTTATGACCAAATGTGACGACGTGTACAGATCCCTGTGACATCATCGCTTCGCCATCGTCACCGGAGCCAGTTTGTTTCTCTTGAAGTCGAACCGATCGATCAATAGTGGAAATAAAAAACGCAGCTGCAGTTTGTTTACATCAGTTTCTGTTCCTGGTTTTTATAGATTATTGATCGGGCGACGTTTGATGAGCTTCATGTTGAAAACCACAAGCAGCCGCCGCCGCCGCTCCGTCCAGCAGCGTCTGTCACGGCGTTCAATCACGTTGTTATAACTTTGTTTTTTTTATAGTGTATGAGGACGTTTTTCTTTCCAGATGTTGCACTTCTTAAAGGAATAGTTCAACATTTTGTCAAATTGGCCCATCACCATAATCCCTATAGTCATAGCAGTAGGTTCATTACCTTTAATTGTCGGTGCAAGCTATTTTTAGAACGGTGGAGCAGAGCCGTGAGCTGCTCAGAGCTACGCTACGGAGGCTCATTATGGGATTTCTTGGTTTCCCTCATCAAACTCATCAAATACACAATCCAACAACTCCACAACGCTCTGGTGGACAAGTTGTGACCTGCACATTCACCACGCTATGAGATAATAACACAACGTTACCACACAGAGTTGTTTTAGAGGGAAATTCAGAGACTGTTGATGAAAAACTGTCCCTGAAGGCAACGTGCATCAGAGGTTTTACATGAATTTCCCTCTAAAACAACTCTGTGTGGTAACGTTGTGTTATTATCTCATAGCGTGGTGAATGTGCAGGTCACAACTTGTCCACCAGAGCGTTGTGGAGTTGTTGGATTGTGTATTTGATGAGTGAGTTTTGAAGCTCACGGCTCTGCTCCGCTGTTCTAAAAATAGCTTGCACCGACAATTAAAGGTAACGAACCTACTGCTGTGACAATGGGCCAATTTGCCAAATGTGGAACTATCCCTTTAAACGTCTTAAAACCCATTTATCGTCTTCTCAGAGAAACAAACTCCTTCATGCGGCGCTTTGAGAATCTAAATATCACAAATAATCAGAGTTTGGTTGAATATCACTGATCAGTATTTAGAGTTGACACTGGTTTCCTTCACTTTGTGTTTTATAGACGAGTTATTTATCATATAATATATATATTATTGTTTATAAGCCGTCGGTCCAAACCCTGCAGGTTGAAAATGAGTGTTTTAATGGAGACAAACAAACGTCTGGTTTTTCATGTTGAGACGTTTCAGTGTTTGTTGTTTCCTCTAAAAACAGAACGAGGTCAAACGACGTCGAGTTATGAAACGGTTTTTGTTTTGTTTTTTTTAGTTTCATGGACCAAAAAACAAATCATGAAATAAATAAATAAACGATAATCAACATTTGAAAATGTTTTTGAACGCCGGTCGCACAAAACACCTCAAGTTTCAACTTTTCCCTCAAAAAGTTCACTTCTGCTGTTTCCATGGAGACGAGTGACTTCCTACGGTGGCCCTGAAGGCTCAACTCACTGCAGCTGCAGAAAACACAGATTAATGCACAACCGGCGGAGCAGGAAGTGTTTCCAGGGACACGATGAAGCGCGGGACCAATCAGAGAACCTGTTAATCTGAGTTTCATTGATTCCTTAAAGGGATAGTTCAACATTTTGGAAAATTGTCCCATAATAATTCCTCAAGACTAAAGGAAAGTCTTGACTTGAGTTGTTGTTTTTTAGTCCGGATCAGGCCATGAGCTGCTCAGAGCTTTCTCATGGGATTTCTTCCTGCATCAAACTCATCAAATACACAATCCAACAACTCAAAATCGTTCTGGACACGTTGTGGTTTTTATTCCACGCTATGAGATAATAACGGTCAGTTACGAGAGAGTTTTTGCCGGAAATTCATGCAAAACCGTTCATACCTTCAGGGACAGTTTTTCAGCAAGCAGTCTCCAAGTATTATCATCATGTGTGGTTTGGTTTGTTTTTTATTACGTTTTGAAGTCGCTGCAGAACGTGTGTTAAACTGTGGAGATTTAAAAATACGCCTCTTGTTTATGATGATGTTTATTTCCATATAATGTGTTATTATTATTATTATTATTATTATCATTCTGAAGTATAAATGTACATGAGCAGAAGAGCCAAGGCTGGTGTGTTGTAATTTAAAAGATACTGATTGTAGTAATTCTATATTTGATGGTTGTTACATTGCTGGGAGTGCAGGTGGTTTGAATTCACTGTAAAAAAGAAAAAAAAAAAAGCAGCTGCAGAATAAAGACGGTGAAAACTTGACAACAGGATTTTGTTTGTTTAATGTACAAGAAAGAAACACATAATAATGTTTAAATAAACTATAAAAAATACGCCTCTTGTTTGAATTGAATTTATTTCAGAAATGATGTTATTTTAAATTAATTTATCATTAATGGTAAAATGATGAGCAGAAGAGTTGAAAGCTGGTGTGTTGAAAAGATAGTTTGAATTCTTTTTGATGGTTGTTAATTGCTGGGAGTCAGGTGGTTTGAATTCACTGTAAAAAAGCTAGTAAAAGTAAAACTTGACAACAGGATTTTGTTTGTTTAATGTACAAGAAAGAAACACAGACATAATGTTTAAATAAACTATAACGTCTGAGTTTGAATTGAATTTTGTCAGAAATGATGATAACCTTTGAAAGGTAATTAATCAATAATGGTAAAAGATGTGAGAAAGTTGGAAGCAGGTTGAATAGTTTGATGTTTTACAGGTTGAATGAAGTCGGTCGGTGAAAGTACAGAAGTAGTAAAAGTTCAAACAAGATGAATATTTGAAGTTTTGATGTATGAATTGTTTGAATAGTACTAAGTATATAGAAGTAGTTACAGACCAGGAAAGGGAAGAAGAACCCAGAACAATAATAATAAAGATTTGCTTTTATTCACACTGATACTACAATATTAAAGGGATAGTTCAACATTTTGTCAAATTCTCCCCATTGCCATAATCTGTATAGTCAAAGCAGCAGGTTCATCACATTTAACTATCGGTGCATGTTGTTTTGAGATCGGCGGGGCAGAGACGTGAGCTGCTCGGTGAACACAATGGAGGTGAACGGTACACAATCCAACAACTCCACAACGCTCTGGTGGACAAGCTGTGACCTGCACATTCACCACGCTATGAGATAATCATGTAACATTATGTAATATATTACAACACATGAAGCAAATACTCAGAACTACTTGCGCTTTTGAAATCCCTCCGCCAAGCAGCCGTGTCTGGAATGTAGTTCCGGCTGCATTTGCCTCTAAAACAACTCGATACATGATTATCTCAGCGTAGTGAATGTGCAGGTCAGAACTTGTCCGCCAGAGCGTTGTGGAGTTGTTGGATTGTGTATTTGATGAGTTGGATGAGGGACAGCTAGGGGGCCTGTACCGTTCACCTCCACCGTGTTCACTGAGCAGCTCACGTCTCTGCCCCGCCGATCTCAAAAACAACATGCACCGATAATTTAAAGGTGATGAACCTGCTGACATTATGGCAATGAATGGGAGAATTTGCCAAAATGTTGAACTGTCCCTTTAAGTATAAACATTAGATGGGCGTTACATTACCATATGTATGAAGGGGGAAAAGTAAAATACATAAAGTTTAGTTTCTCTAAATATTTGTTGTGTTGCTTTGTTATAGTTGACTTTTATAATAAAGTTGTAGCTGCTCCGTCTTCGCTGCACATTTTAAACACTATTTAAAGTGAAAGTAAAATAAAACACCAAACAGTGTAGTTTGTGTGTCTGTGCACGGCGGCGGACTCCGGTGCGGACGTCGATCGTCGAGTCGTCTAGTCGTGATCCAGCTGTTGCACTTGCGCGCACGCATCGTTACCTTTAAGATGCTGCTCGCGCGGATAAAGCCTGGGTTTTTTTAGCCAAACACGACGAACGACGACACCATTTTAGCGAAGAAGAGAGACAACAACACGGTGACCGGACTGGAGCAGAGTTCCTGTTCCTCCTCCCAGAGGCACCGGTGGGGCTTTTCCTTCCTGGCAGCGGAGCGCGAGGAGGCGGAGGTGGAGGAGGAGGAGGAGGGGGAATCGGCGACCGACAGGGGGGGGCTAAATCTCTAAATGTCGGATTTCATTATTTGTCGGCCTATACCGAGCAGCAGCGGCGGCAGCAGCGGCGGAGGAGGAGGAGGAGGAGGCGGCGACGCGACGGGCGGAGAGGAGGAGAGGAGAGGAGGAGGAGAAGGGGTCCAGCCGGAGCAACAACACCGAAATACTTTCCCTTTAAAGCCGGAGAGGAGAGGGACAGAGAGGGGGTGAAGAAGAGGAGATAAAAAAAGAAAAGGAAGAAAGACGGAGAGGGAGGGAGGAGGGAGAGAAAGAGAGAGAGAGGGAGCGAGGAGTTTGAAAAAAAAAAAAGAGAAAGATGTCATCCTGTCGATGGAAACAGCACCGAGGCGGAGCCACGGACCGCGGCCGGCTGGGAGCGCTCTAGGGCCGGGGGAGAGCAGTACGCAACACCGAGGCTTGGAACCCGACGCTGCGGCCTTTTTTTTTTTTTCCTGTTTGTTTCTTGTTATTGTTTGTTTTTTTTTTTTTTTTTCCGGAGCTACCGACAAAAATAAAACGAGTCCTCCTGAACAACAGCTGCTGATGACCATGATTAACACGTTTCGACTACTCGTCCATCCTCTGTATACAAATAATAATAATAATAATCATAATAATAATCTCTATTTTTGCATGCAATTCTATTCACCAGTAGACATAAGCAAATTATATTAAAATATATATATAAATAGAGAGAGGTGTACCATTATAAAGCAAGCATGATACCAACCATTTTGCATCATCTGATAAGATATTAATTTATGACTCATAGCAGCAGCTGATCACTGATCGAAGCTAAATATCGGTGTGTGTGTGTGTGTGTGTGTGTCCGTTAATTGACCCGGGCAGGTAGCCGCGTTTCCCCCTCTCCTCCCCCTCCTCCTCCTCCTCCGGCCCCAGGTCGCTTCTCCTCCTCCTCCTCCTCCTCCTCGTGCACCTCCTCCTCGTGCACCATGGACACCTCCTGGAGCAACTTCCTCTTCCAGGTGAGTCGGTGTTAATTGAAGCAGGAGCTGCTGCTGCTGCTGCTTTCTGAGGGTCGGTGGTGAACTGGTGCTGATGGAGGGAGAGGAGGAGGAGGAGGAGGAGGAGGCAGGGCGGGGGTGAGGATGCTGAGGGTGGAGGGGGTTAGAGATAGACATGAAGGAGGGGGGGGGGAGGAGGTCACAGAGGGGTCAGGGGGAAGCTGAGGCCTGAAGCCCAGGTCCCCCCTCCCTCCCTGGTTCTCATCTACATTATTTATAGATAGATAGATAGATAGATAGATAGATAGATAGATAGATAGATAGATAGATAAAACTATAGCTATAAACTATCCCAGTCATTATTTAATTTTTTTATTATATCTATCTATAAATGGCTCAATAAGCTTTTCATGATCAGTGTATAGACAACGTATTGACATTCATTGTTCTGACCTGTTTTTGATTGATTGATTGAAACCTTTATTGATTCAGATTCCGGTGGCAGCAGACAGTCTAACTGGTTAAAGAAGCAGTTGGTTCATAAAGTGAATGAACTTGTTGTTGTTTCCTCCGGGTCAGACGCCGTCGGCCCAGACGCAGCCGGAGACGCCGCTGCAGTCGGAGCTGCTGCCCGAGCTGACGGGTCAGGCCCAGAGTCCGCCGCCGTCCACCGTCGACACCGCCGCCCTGAGCGAGGAGCCCATACCAGGTGAGAGGGGGCGGAGCCTCAGAGCGTTAGAACAAAACAACCTGTTCATACCTTTATGTTTGTAAAGAGGTTAGAAGTTTTGCTTTTATTTTATTTTATTTTAACAGGAGATATTGAGTAAAATGATATAATAACAAAAGTAGATAGATAGATAGATAGATAGATAGATTGATAGATAGATAGATAGATAGATAGATAGATAGATAGATAGATAGATAGATTGATAGATTGATAGATAGATAGATAGATAGATAGATAGATAGATAGATAGCAGGGCTCCAGACTTCAAACATAAATCAAACATAGGAACCTAGAATCAAAAATAAAAATCACATACAACAGCGTAGCTCTGAGCAGCTCACGGCTCTGCTCTGCCGTTCTAAAAACAGCTTGCACTGACAATTAAAGGTAACGAACCTACTGCTATGACTATAGGGGTTATGGTGATGGGCCAATTTGACAAAATGTTGAACTATCCCTTTAACAATAATGAAATGACAGATCGTCTGCTGATGAGTTTTTTTCTTTTGCCCCCCCCCCCCCCCCACAGTGAAGCCCCTCCCCAAGCCGAGCCGCCCCGCCCACATCTGCGCCACCTGCAACAAGGAGTTCAAGAACAGCTACAACCTGCGGCGCCACCAGTCGGTGCACACGGGCATCAAGATGAAGGACCGCGCCGCCCGCGACAAGGACGACGTGGCGGTGAAAAAGCAGACGGTGCCGCTGTCGCTGCTGCTCCTCTCCCTCCCCCCTCCCGCCCCCCCCCAGCAGCAGCAGCAGCAGCAGCAGCAGCCGGCTCCTCCCACCGCCGCCGTGGTCATCGCCACCGC
This sequence comes from Decapterus maruadsi, assembly GCA_030347415.2. NCBI lineage: Eukaryota > Metazoa > Chordata > Actinopteri > Carangiformes > Carangidae > Decapterus > Decapterus maruadsi. The sequence goes on along the minus strand of CM064905.1, from coordinate 1,458,725 downwards.
CGCCGCCGCCGTGCAGGAGCCCCTCCCCCCCCAGCAGCAGCAGCAGCACGCCAACCAGGAGGGCCAGCCCGTCTCTGTGTCCATCGCCCCAGCAACCGTAACCATGGCTGCGCCGCCGCAACCCATCCAAGCAGCTGTTGTTGTCGTCGGGTCGATGGAGCAGGTGAGAGAGGAAAGCTGATCACTGATTGGTCGATGGATTGAACACCGTCTCAGTTCTTCTTCTTCTTCTTCTTCTTCTTCTTCTTCTTCTTCTTCTTCTTCTTCTTCTTCTCTTATTTCCTCTACTTTTTCCTCCTCTCCCTCTCTCTTCCTCCTTTTCTCCTCTTCCCCTTCCTTCATCTTCTTTTCTTCTTCTTCTCCTCCTCCCAGTCTCCTCTTTCTTTCATCTTTGTCTCCTCTTTCATTTCCTTCATATTCTCCATTTTTCTTTCCCCTCTTCTTTTTCCTTCTTCTTCCCCCTTTCTTCATCCTCCTATTTCCTCTGCCTTTTCCTTCTCCTCTTCCTTCTTCTTCTTCTTCTTCTCCTCCTCCCAGTCTCCTCTTTCCTTCATCTTCTTCTCCTCTTTCATTTCCTTCATATTCTCCATTTTTCCTCCCACTTCCCTCTTCCTTCATCCTCTCATCTTCTCCTATTTCCTCTACCTTTTCTTCCTCTCCGTCTTTCTCCTTCCTCTTCTTCTCCTTCTCACTCTCCACCTTCCTTCATTCTCTCATCTTCTTCTTCTTCTCCTGTTTCCTCTACTTTTTCTTCCTCCCCCTCTTTCCTCCATCTTTGTCTCCTCTTTCATTTCCTTCATATTCTCCATTTTTCTTTCTCCTCTTCTTCTTCCCTCTTCCTTCACCTTCTTATCTTCTCCTATTTCCTCTACCTTTCCCTCCTCTCCCTCTGTCTCCTTCTTCTTCTTCCCCTCTTGCTCCTTCTCATCAGTGTGTATGACATCATACTACCTGTCATGACATCACTTCCTGTTGTTGTGTTGGTTTCTATTAGTTGTTAAGACGACGCCTCTCTCTCCCTCTCGTCTTCATCGCTCCTCTTGTTTGTTTGGTTTTTTTTCCCTCCACAGAATCCGAACCCCGCCCCCACGCCGACGCCCGCCGCCAACCAGGTGAGGAAGAACCACGCCTGCGAGGCGTGCGGCAAGGCCTTCAGAGACGTCTACCACCTCAACCGCCACCGCCTGTCGCACTCGGACGAGAAGCCGTACTCGTGTCCCATCTGCCAGCAGCGCTTCAAGAGGAAAGACCGCATGAGCTACCACGTGCGCTCGCACCAGGGCGGCGTGGAGAAGCCGTACGTGTGTCCGCACTGCGCCAAGGCCTTCTCCAGGTACACACACACACACACACACACACACACACACACTTTAAAGGGACAGTTCAACATTTAGTCAGATCCTCCTCTCTCCATAGCAGTAGGTTCGTTACCTTTAATTGTCGGTGCAAGCTATTTTTAGAACGCTGGAGCAGAGTCGTGAGCTGCTCAGAGCTACGCTACGGAGGCTCATGGGATTTCTTGGTTTCCCTCATCAAACTCATCAAATACACAATCCAACAACGCCACAACGCAAAGGGGACCTGTACCGTTCACCTCCATTGTGTTCTCCGAGCAGCTCACGTCTCTGCTCCGCCAATCTCAAAACAACATGCACCGATAATAAAGGTAACGAACCTACTGCTATGACTATAGGGATTATGGTGAGAGGAAGACTTGACTAATAAATGTTGAACTGTCCCTTTAACTTCTACCTTCACTTTCGAAGCCCGTAATTTCCCACAGTCTGTGAACGCAGCGCGGCCTGTCCGTCTCTTGTCTTCCAGACCGGATCACCTCAACAGCCACGTCCGACAGGTGCACTCCACAGAGAGACCGTTCAAGTGCACGGTAACGTCTCCATGTGTCTGTTCAGCCGATATGGGTTTGTGAATCATATCGACAAATCATAATGATGATGATGATGATGATGATGATGATGATGATGATGATGAAGGACATGTAATCAGTAACTTCCTGACTGTGTGACGTTCAGATGAAGCTGCAGGGAAACAAACTGAAAAGCTCAGAGGCGACTCGCTGCTTTAGATAAAAACAACATGTAATCTATTCAGACACAATAACAGTTTAGAAGAGAATAATAAAAACAAAACAAACAGGAAGGAGATAGAAAACAAGATGTACAGCACAAAACTACAAAGTGAATTTATGACAATACTTCCTGAAAGAAAAACTTACTCAGCGTCTGATTCATTAATAATTAGACAAAGTTCTCAGTGAGTTCGTCTCTGACCGACACAGTCAGAAAAGGTAAAGGTTGTATTTGTTATTTCCTCCGTGTCTGTTTATTAATGAATTTCTCAAATTCACACGTCTTCTTTCTTCTTCTTCTCTACAGACGTGTACGTCGGCGTTCGCCACGCGTGATCGTCTCCGCGCTCACCTGATCCGCCACGAGGAGAAGGTGCCGTGTCACATCTGTGGGAAGCTGCTGTCGGCCGCTTACATCACCGACCACATGAGGGTCCACAACCAATCACAGCACCACGCCTGTCACCTCTGCAACCGCAGTGAGTTTTCCTCCCTGGAGCTCTGGTAGCAACAGGTCGGTGTCAGCCAATCAGAGGAGAGGAGGAGGCTCTGAGCCTCTCTTCTGGTTGGCTGACTGTTTTCTAAAGTGATCCAATAAAAACAGAGCTTAGTTGTGACATCACAAAGTGACAGGAAGTCCAGACGGCTGGTTTTAAGGCTCAGTTATGGAGCTTTAACACAAGCATCTACCTTTATTTTGAAGGAGCTTTAACACAAGCATCTACCTTTATTTTGAAGGAGCTTTAACACAAGCATCTACCTTTATTTTGAAGGAGCTTTAACACAAGCATCTACCTTTATTTTGAAGGAGCTTTAACACAAGCATCTACCTTTATTTTGAACCTCTGCAACACAAGCATCTACCTTTATTTTGGGAGCTTTAACACAAGGATGTACCTTTATTTTGAAGGAGCTTTAACACAAACATCTACCTTTATTTTGAAGGATCCAATTAAACAAGCATGTACCTTTATTTTGAAGGAGCTTTAACACAAGCATCTACCTTTATTTTGAAGGAGCTTTAACACAAGCATCTACCTTTATTTTGAAGGAGCTTTAACACAAGCATCTACCTTTATTTTGAAGGAGCTTTAACACAAACATCTACCTTTATTTTGAAGGAGCTTTAACACAAACATCTACCTTTATTTTGAAGGAGCTTTAACACAAGCATCTACCTTTATTTTGAAGGAGCTTTAACACAAACATCTACCTTTATTTTGAAGGAGCTTTAATACAAACATCTACCTTTATTTTGAAGGAGCTTTAATACAAGCATCTACCTTTATTTTGAAGGAGCTTTAATACAAGCATCTACCTTTATTTTGAAGGAGCTTTAATACAAGCATCTACCTTTATTTTGAAGGAGCTTTAACACAAACATCTACCTTTATTTTGAAGGAGCTTTAATACAAGCATCTACCTTTATTTTGAAGGAGCTTTAACACAAACATCCATATTGTGTGTGTGTGTGTGTGTGTGTGTGTGTGTGTGTGTGTGTGTGTGTGTGTGTGTGTGTGTGTGTGTGTGTGTGTGTGTGTGTGTGTTGCAGGCTTCACCACGCTCACCTACCTGCGCGTCCACGCCCAGAAACACCACGGTCAGGAGTGGAAGGAGAGCGGCGGGGCGCGGGGGGGCTTCGGCGGGACGGGGGCCGGCGGCGTGCTGCTCTGCCAGCTGTGCGGCGTGCAGTGCAAGACGGCCACGCAGCTCCAGGGCCACATGGGCACGCACGCCGTCGCCAACCAGGGGGGCGACGCGACCAGCCCCGACCCCGCCAGCACCGCCCCCCCCCTGGGAACCACCAGCGTCGCCGTCACCGTGTCCAGCTCGAGCGCCGTGGGACTGCTGGTTACTGACTGCTCCAGTATCGCCCCCCAGCCGCACAGCTAGCACGGCGGGGACGGCGAGGGGAGTGGGGAGGGGGCGGGGGGCGGATGGAGGGAAAGGAGGCAGGGCGGGGCGGGGGGCAAAGGTGAACGGGGACTTGTGGAGGAGAGGACGGGCAGGACGGCAGCCGAACCAGGTGAGAGGAACCTGTTACATTTATTTATTTTATTTTATTTTAATGTTTATTTAAAGGGACATTCCGTAACTTCTCCTGTTATCTATTCAGGAAAATCTATTATTTGGTTCAAAAGTCCGTTTTTCATGAATCAGTCGGCTCAGGTCCAGGTGGCGTCACCGCGAGAACGCAGTGAGGAGGAACGGAGCGTTAAACTGATGCTGCATTCAGGTGCAGTCGGACAGACCAGATGTAATTTTAGACATGACAACATATTGTCACGTGCATTGTTTTGCCTCGTGCTGACGGACACAGAGTTTACGTATGACGGACACAGAGTTTACATAGAGGCTTGTTTTTGCCGTTAACAATCGTCCGTCTGCACGATTTCACCTGAATGCAGCACGAAAAATACGACTGAGCTGCTTGAGATCTACAACCACAACGCTAGATGGAGGAATTCCTACGCAATGTACCTTTAATGTGAAACGCTGGACGCTGATGAGTTTAGTTTAGTGTTTTTTTGCCTCATATTTGTATCAGCTGGTGGCGACAGCAGAGCGACATCCAGATGTTGAATCTTGTAGTTGTGTTTGTGTGATTTGCAGCTTTTATTTTGAAATGTGACCACATCCTGCTCTCGTTCTCCCTCCAGATCATTCCTTCGTACGAGGCCGCAGGTGGAAACGTCCACGTCGTCTCTGCTCCTCCACGTCGTTGCTCGTGGGTTTTTTTCCAGACGACGACGAGTTTGATGTTGCCGTCGAACGCAAACACACAAACAGACACACACACACACGTGTTGACTGTACGAGTCCAGGAGTGGACGAGTGGACGTCTGGGAGTCGGGAGGGAGGATCCGTGTGTTTTTATTCCTTCGGCTTCGCACTTCGCCATCATTTCATTGTTTTTCATTCTGAACTGAGCTGCGCAGCCCGTCATGGTTTTGTAAAGCTGTTGCTGTTTTTACATCTTTTTATATCCCATGATATCAGTGTTTGTTTAACGACGAGGAAACGAACCCGACGACCTCCAGTGAAACGCCACTCAGCTCAGTTTGTTTTCTCCTCTAATTTATCAGGCTCCAGTTTCTGCCTCGGTCAGGGCGGCGGCGGCGGCGGCGGGATCGGGCGCTGCAGTCGCGCCACCGTGTACAGACACTTTTCTAGAGCTGATTAAAGGCAAACTAATAGTTGTTTGTGTAAATTCTCCATGAACATTGAATGTGCTTTGATTCTCTGCTTCGTTATTATCTTCGTTCTTACTCTGGATGCTGATTTGTTCATTCTTTAAAAACAAAAAACAACAAAAAAAAGGTAACTTGCCATGTAATTTGTAGCTTACCTTGGTGACACATCTTTCTGTGGCTGTGCATATTGATTGTACTTGACGCATAGTGCATAGCGCCTCGTTACTACTGTATTAAAAAAAAAAAAAAGCAGTAAAAATGCATGTGTGGATTCAAGATGAAATGATTTTCTGAGTGGTTCTGGGAAGTGACTGACGGTTTCCACGTAGTTCAGTCAGATGTTTCCGTGTTCAACGGCTTTAAACTTTGACTTGAGAGGGGGAAGTCCTGCAGCCGCCAGAGTCGCAGACTCTCAGTGAGTTTCTAGAATCAGAGTTCACAGAGAAACGCTGAGCAGCTCCTGCAACAACAGCTTGAGTCAATAAAATATAAATATATCAAATATTTTCAAGGATTAAAGCAGGAAAAGATGCGCCTTTAACAACCAGCTACAACTGAAACGACTGAGGCCTGTTGAACTGGTAGGTTAATATGCTTTTCACTGATCAATAATTCATATATTGAACATATTTGTATTTTTGACAGATGAAGATGAATGAGGAGGCATTTTAAAATCAATCAATATCTGATATTTGTTGTTTTTTCAATACTTTTTTCATTGATAGGTACTTTATTTTGAAATTCAATTGTCCCTTAGTAATAATGCCAATAATAGAAATGATCTAATAAAACAACATTCGATATTTGTACAGTAAATATGTTGAACATAACAGTCCTGGAAAATCTAATACAAAACAAAAATCCAAATTAACTGAGTAATGTGGTCATCAATCAGTGTTTTTAATAAAATCATATAAATCACCATATAATCTTAATGGAGGTTGTTCAATACAACATTACTGATGACTTAATACAAAAATCCTTCTCCACGGGTCAGAGAGGCAGAGACCTTCCTCTACGACAGGGCTTTGAGTTTAGGGTTGGTTCAGGGCTCTGAACCATTTCTAGCTATGCTGCTATAGGTTTAGACTGATGGGGGACACATATGGTTACATGGAGCCCTCTCCTTTCTCCTCCTAAAATTGCCTTAATACTGATCTAATCAATAACTTAATCATATATTGATAATGTGGAGGGTTATGATCCTGGTGTTGATCAGTTGGGGTGGGTGGGGGGGTAATTTTATTTACTTGTGTATTTATTTATTTTTCCCACAAGTTATTTTCATTTTATTTATTCATTTCATTTTAATATTTCAGCTTTTTATTCATGTTTTTATTGCTTTTCATTTGTAACTCTTGTAGTAATTATTTAGGTTAATTCATTTATTTTAAATATTGCAGCTGTTTTCCCTATGTGAGTGGAGGATCCGGGCTTCGTCCCTCTCCCTCCCCGGGAGGGTCCGTGTGTCCCGTGGAGCAGCAGGTCAGTCCGCAGCACCGCAGCCTCCGACCGTCAGCTTTGTTTACAGCCCCCTCCCCCACCCTCCCACCGGCCGCCCGGCTCCTCCTCCTCCTGCTCCACGGGCTAGCCCGCTCCGCTAGCTGTGGTGGTGGTGGTGATAGTGTCTCACCGGCGCTAAATAAAAAAACCAAAAAAATAATTAAAGAAAGCAAAGAACCAGACCAGGACCCATCTGGTTCTTCACGTTACCGGTGGATTTTAAAAAGCGCCCGCTGTTGCTGTTGGATGAGCGACACCGTCCTGAAGAGACGACAGGCAGCCGGGATGGGTTGCTCCTGCGGCGGGGACCAACAGCGCCACGGCCGGCTAGCCGTTAGCTGCTAACTGCTAGCCGCCGTTAGCCGCTAACTGCTAGCCCCAGGAGCCGCAGCTCGGAGCTCCGGGGGCGACGCGCGTCTAATATATAAAAATCGCCCCCCTGAAAGTCTGTTTTCCTGCCGTTTCATCGTTGGCTTCACTGCGCTCGGTTTGTCCGTCGGTTGCACTCATTAATCCGGGGGAACATTTCCTCCTGGAATATGTAGGTCACTGAACGACCGACGGCGGTTATGTGGGTCACAGACACAGACAGCAGCAGTTAGCCTGTTAGCTGCCTGGAACAGCTGGTTAGCAACGGAGTTAACGGAGCTAACTTCAACAGCGACGGTGTTTTTCTTTTCTTTATTTTAAGTTTTTAATTGCTATTTTTTGTGAAGAAACACACGGACGTGGATGTATTTGATCGCATCGGTGAGTGTTGATCTGCAGTGTGACAGACCGAGTCCATCATCGCTGTTAACGTCCGCTTTTTTAATAACATTTTTTGGGATTCGTCGCCGGTTGGTTAGCTCGTTAGCCTGCCTGCTAGTTAGCCGGACACTGTTAACGGAGCAGCTCCACTAAACCAGGTGAGTGCTGCACAAAGGTAACTCGGCTGTGTGGATCAGTGGTTTAACTAGTGATTTTTATCCCTACAGTCAGTGTATGTGTGTGTACTGTTGTGGTGTTATTGTTGTGCTTCCACCGGTGTGTTGTTGTTGTTATCGTGTTCTACCCGGGGCTCGGTGCAGCTGCAGCGGCTACACACGGTGTCTCGCTCCGCTGCTGCTGCTCCGGTTGTCGGTTGTTTACATGTCCGGTGTTAACCCGGGGCTGCTCTCCTCTCTGTCTGATCTGATAGGAGGATCATGGGCCATGCCGAGGCTGAGTAACAACCAGTGTTTCCTCAGCGCCTAAGCCGACCAGCAGCAGCCGCAGCTCGGTGCCGCTCAGACCCAGTGGACTGGACTCGGTTGGACCAGGACCAGGACCAGGACCAGGATGGCGTTTCACGGCGCAGGCCGGCAGACCGTGTGTGGAGACCTGTTCCCAGGCTCCGAGCTGGGCCACAAGTATTTCTGTGTCAACTCCTCCTGCGGAGCTCCCTCCACGGGCCTCAGCGCCACACCGTGCCTCACCGGACCCACCGCCCCGGCCGGGACGCCTCGCCACCCGACGGCTCTGGGAGGAAGCACCGGCGGCGGAGCAGCGGTGCCTCAGCCCTACAGCAACCCGGCCAGCGAGGTGCCCAGCCCCGCGGAGATGGAGCCCGACCGGCCCATCGGCTATGGCGCATTTGGTGTAGTGTGGTAAGGAGGACACACAACTCAACACAACTCAACACAACACAGTCAGGGCCGACACAACCTCCATGGAGCCCTGAGCAACATCTTTATTTTGGTGCCCTCTATTCCTGCCAATAATACTATTTCATTTTTTTACTCTGTCATTACGAATCATCCTATCCTGGCAGGTTTTATCTCTGGTTTTTATTCTGAAATAGCACCAAATTCAGCTAAAAGTGCAGCCTGGGGTTGATTTACATTTAATCTTCAAATTAATATAGTACAGACGATGCATTTCTGCAAACACATCTGCTTTTTACATTTTTTGGTTTTAAATATACTGCAACAACAATTTGAAATGCAATAAAAGTTTTTTGTAATTACGCAGTGTTTCTCTAAGGGTCGACAAAAGTTACACACTACAATTTTAAAAAGTTACTTGCCCTCTGCCCTCTGCCCCCCCCTGCAGTAGTCACAGGGCCCCAAGCAGGTGCTTAGTGCTCTCATGCCTCAGGCCGGCTCTGCACACAGTCCTGCATGTTGCAACCATCTATAATTCATGCAGCAGCAGCAGCAGCAGCAGCAGCAGCAGCAGCAGCAGCAGCAGCACGGTCTGTCCGAGCGGCGGCCATGACTCCTGCTGGGTCCTGACTCTGGTCTAGATGCTGCTGCTGCTGATGATGATGATGATGATGATGATGATGATGCTGTCGGGTTGTTACTTCATCACAACGGCCCCACGGCTCCGCTGAAACAAACACAGCTGCTGCTAATCAGCCTGCTGCTCAGAGTTCAACCAAAAACACATCAGAGATAACAGGCTGGGTGTTTGTCTGGGAGGACAAGAAGTCGCCTTCATCATCATCATCATCATCAGGGTTCAAGAGGTCCAGGAGGAGACAGATGGTGCCTTCATGTTCTCTTTAGGTTTTACAGCTCAGGTGTAAACGAGTGTTTTTACCATGAAGGACACAACGACTGACTCTAACCAGACAAAACAGAAATCACACTCATTTGTCTCAGTCAATGAAGTAAAATATAAAAACAGTTTCACAAAATTCACTTCTTCACGAGCCTCATGTCTGTTAACTCCGAAATTTGTCTTCATTCAAATTCTCCAAAGTAAAAGTGTTCACCAACATAAAACCTATAAAATAGACATGAACTGGATCCGGTTGCTTTACCCAGACAGCGAGTCAACGGCCCCGACTACTGGTGACCTAGTCGTCAGACTCATAAAGACATACATTTATATCCATTAAAATGTCAGAAAACTGTTCTCAGATCTGAACAAAACGATTCATTTTGTCTGATCGACGATGTGATGATGTGGACGAAACAAAGTGAAGCGTCGAAGCCTCACGAGCAAAACGCGACAACTGTGTGTGAAGTGTCTTTGTTCTGATCTCTGTCGTTGTCTTGTCGTCATGGCTACAGGTCGGTGACTGATCCTCGCGACGGGCGGAAAGTGGCTCTGAAGAAGATGCCCAACGTCTTCCAGAACCTGGTCTCCTGTAAGAGGGTGTTCAGGGAGCTGAGGATGCTCTGCTTCTTCAAACACGACAACGTAAGTAACGGGACTGAGGAAGGGGAGGGGGGGAGGGGGGGGGGCTGTGGCGTTTTAATGAGGTGATTAAAAACCGAGCCGAGGACTGAACGTCTGTCTCTCTGTCTCCGTCCTGCAGGTCCTGTCGGCGCTGGACATCCTGCAGCCGCCGCAGATCGACTGCTTCGAGGAGATGTATCCTTCCATGTTTATTCGCTGCCGCCATTTCCTCTGCAGCCCCCCCCGTCTCACAGCACACTTTTACGTTTACGTCCTGTCGCCTTCTGTCCCAGTTCCTCTTCTTTAATTGTCCCTGGTGTGTCCTCGTTTTTCATTCACTTAATTTAGCTTCGTCTCTAAATCCAGCTCCACCGCTGCTCTGTTCAATGTGCAGAGTTGACGTTTGGCCGCCGTCGTCTGTCAGAACCTCAGCGGCGGCCGGTGTAAATTTAACCCCTGGTGTATCACACCGTCAGACCCAGTAGATCCCAGTAGAACCCAGTAGATCCCAGTAGAACCCAGTAGAACCCAGTAAATCCCAGTAGATCCCAGTAGATCCCAGTAGAACCCAGTAGATCCCAGTAGAACCCAGTAGATCCCAGTAGAACCCAGTAGATCCTAGTAGATCCCAGTAGAACCCAGTAGATCCCAGTAGAACCCAGTAAATCCCAGTAGATCCCAGTAGAACCCAGTAGATCCCAGTAGATCCCAGTAGAACCCAGTAGATCCCAGTAGAACCCAGTAGATCCCAGTAGATCCCAGTAGAACCCAGTAGATCCCAGTAGAACCCAGTAGATCCCAGTAGAACCCAGTAGAACCCAGTAGATCCCAGTAGAACCCAGTAGAACCCAGTAGAACCCAGTAGATCCCAGTAGAACCCAGTAGATCCCAGTAGAACCCAGTAGAACCCAGTAGATCCCAGTAGATCCCAGTAGAACCCAGTAGATCCCAGTAGATCCCAGTAGAACCCAGTAGATCCCAGTAGAACCCAGTAGATCCCAGTAGAACCCAGTAGATCCCAGTAGATCCCAGTAGAACCCAGTAGATCCCAGTAGAACCCAGTAGAACCCAGTAGATCCCAGTGAACCCAGTAGAACCCAGTAGAACCCAGTAGATCCCAGTAGATCCCAGTAGAACCCAGTAGATCCCAGTAGAACCCAGTAGATCCTAGTAGATCCCAGTAGAACCCAGTAGATCCCAGTAGAACCCAGTAGAACCCAGTAGATCCCAGTAGAACCCAGTAGAACCCAGTAGAACCCAGTAGATCCCAGTAGAACCCAGTAGATCCCAGTAGAACCCAGTAGATCCCAGTAGATCTCAGTAGATCCCAGTAGAAGCTCTAACCCTCCAGAGATGAAGCCACCGCCCACAGCCAGACAGAACATCACTGCTGTCTGTGGAGCCTCCAGCCGACCTGCATCGAGAAGCCGCTCACAGCCACAAATAATGTTCAGAACAGAACCAGACAACATCAACAGTACAAACAGGGTCCCATCCCATAATACCTGGCATCAAACACCTGCTAGCTTTGCCTGGTTTCTATTGAAAAGAGATGAAAACACAGCAACGGAAGCCCCGACCAGTCGATCACAGAGTGTGTCAGAGTTCCTCTCCTCTCCACTCAGCTGTCCACATCTGGTTTCATTAGCTGTCAGATGGAACAGCTGATGGCTCGCCATGTGACGGGGTAAATAAACAAACACAGCTCATCTCCAGAGGTAGAGCCAGAGAGGAGCTGCTCTTTGCTTTAGATGGAAGTTTCATTTCTGACAAATCTAAGAATTTAGATTTACGACGTCATCGATACAAACTGTACGTTTACAAACGTGTGACGTCCAGTGTGTCAGTGTTTGGCTGTGAGCGGCTTCTTGATGCAGGTCGGCTGGAGGCTCCATAGACAGCGGTGTTGTGTCTGGCTGTGGGCGGTGGCTTCATCTCTGCAGGGTCAGAGCTTCTACTGGGTTAAATTTACACCGGAATATCCCTTTAATGTTTCACTCCCAGCTCAGGTTTCCTCTCTGCACCCATTGAACCCCAATATTTATATTTTATAGCTGTGGATAAATGCGTTGGAACCAGGAACTAGTTTGTTTGGCGGAGGGAGACCGAACAGGCCTGAGCAGCAGATCCTAGTTTTCTGGTGTTTTATTGACACTTGTTGTTAAGCAACAGTGTCCTCGCACTAAAAATGAGACCTGAGCTCGGAGCTGCTTCGTGCTCGTGTAGGCGGAGGTCAGTGTGTGTGTAAGAGTGAGTGTGTGTGTGTGTGAGCTGTCTTTTTTCCTTGACAGCAGTCCGCCCCGCAGCTACGTGATCACAGAGCTGATGCAGAGCGACCTCCACAAAGTGATCGTGTCTCCGCAGCCTCTCACCACCGACCACATCAAGGTCTTCCTCTATCAGATCCTGCGAGGTGAGCGCCGTTGCCGTGGAGCTCCGTCCTCTCCACTCAGCTGTCCACATCTGGTTTCATTCTGTTCAGAGTGCAAATAAAAAAAAACTGCAGTGAGAGAACGAGGCCGAGGCAGACTGTTCCATCACCATAACCCCTATAGTCATAGCAGCAGGGTCGTTACCTTTAATTGTCGGTGCAAGCTATTTTTAGAACGGCGGAGCAGAGCTGTGAGCTGCTCATGGGATTTCTTGGTTTCCCTCATTGTTTTAGAGGGAAATTCATGCAAAACCTCTGATGCACGTTGCCTTCAGGGACAGTTTTTCATCAACAGTCTCTGTATTTCCCTCTAAAACAACTCTGTGTGGTAACGTTGTGTTATTATCTCATAGTGTGGTGAATTCTCACAACTTGTCCACCAGAGCGTTGTGGAGTTGTTGGATTGTGTATTTGATGAGTTTGATGAGGGAAACCAAGAAATCCCATGAGCCTCTGTAGCGTAGCTCTGAGCAGCTCACGGCTCTGCTCCACCGTTCTAAAAATAGCTTGCACCGACAATTAAAGGTAATGAACCTACTGCTATGACTGATTTATTTGTCAATTCTCACATTTCGGAGGTTGGAAAGCAAACAAAGAGCCTTCACAGACCATAATAGAAAACTGTAGCTGTTGTGAGTGCAGTTCAAAGACAGTGGGACAGCTGAGTGTTGGTGGTGAAGGTCATGTGACCGCCGTCTCTCTCTCTGGTTCAGGTCTGAAGTACCTGCACTCGGCCGGGATCCTGCACCGAGACATCAAACCTGGCAACCTGCTGGTCAACAGCAACTGTCTGCTCAAGGTGACGTTTCAACTCAGCATCTAGAAGATAGAAATGTATTCTAATGATAATGACTAGAGCTGCAACTAACGATTATTTACATTATTGATTAATCTGTCGATTATTTAAACGTCATTTAAATGGTCTCCTTTGTCTCTGCTCAGATCTGTGACTTCGGTCTGGCCCGCGTGGAGGAGCCCGACCCGTCGCGTCACATGACCCAGGAGGTGGTGACCCAGTACTACCGGGCGCCCGAGGTGCTGATGGGATGCCGCCACTACGGCTCGGCCATCGACGTCTGGTCGGTCGGCTGCATCTTCGCCGAGCTGCTGGGCCGGCGGATCCTCTTCCAGGCCCAGAGCCCCATCCAGCAGGTGAGACCGCCACTCCCACAATGCACCTGGGCCGGCTGGCTGCGAGGGTCGGTTCCTCTGATGTTACTGTGACGCAGCGAAATGTAACCACGTAGACGTGTAGAGGAGATAAAGACCTGTAATCCAGACTGGGTTCATGGATACTGTGAAGCAGAAGTTTATCCATCAATCATCCAAAAATGTAAATGTACCCAATTCAAGTTAATCAGACCTGATGAAACTCACAGTGTGTGTCAGATCTCTCCATGATTGTAATGATAATAAATCATAATAATAATAATAGACAAAAGATATAAACAGACATAAAGAATGTGAACAAAGACAGAATCGATGTAAACTACATAGATGATAAATAGTCTGAGTCTGTGAAACAGCAGGAGAATAAAACACCTGGAAAGTTTCTAAAAGCATGAATTAAAGGTCATTCTTCATAATTTTATTATTCCGTTTGTGAGGTTTGCACTGATTTGTGCTCAGTTTTCTTCATCCACAACCTCCAGATCTTCTACAAACAAACGGTTCAAACCTCCCTGTCTGCATAAATACGTAATATTTGGTCTGTTTTTCTTTGTCCAGAATAGTGTGATTAACCTTTTAGCAGACGAGCACATGTCTGAAGGGAGAATTCAATGAGTAAAAAGAAAAAGACAGAATAGAAACCACACGTAGAAATTAAAGAGTAGAAAAACCCCATAAATGGCCATCCTATGTGTGAGTGCAGGGAGATGAGGCCGCGTGACGGAGGAAAGACGACATTTATAGAAAGTAAAAGTGTTAGAAAACAAAAAAAATGGAGACTGAAACATGAGTCATGTGTCGGTTTGTGCACTGACGTGAATCCAGAGGAAAAACCTGGAGGATTTATTCACAAGTGAAGGTAGAAGAAGATGAGCTGATCATCTCTCCACAGAGCTGAGTCACAGGAAGCGTTCACAAAACCAACGAGCAGCGGGTTCGCTGTCGTTTATAAACGTCTTATTCTTCAGTCTTTCAGACCTGGTCCAGCTTTTATTTTGAAGGGAAGTCGGCTGCAGCAGCTCTAAGCGGCTCTTTGTCACTAAACCCACTAATAATCCAGATTACCTGCTCTGTGTTTGCTCTGCTCCGCTCCAGCTGGATCTGATCACAGACCTGCTGGGAACGCCCCCTCTGTCCGCCCTGGCGTCGGCCTGCGAAGGAGCCAGAGCCCACATCCTGAGGGGGCCGCACAAACCGGTACGTGACTGCGTGGTCCGAGTCCGAGTCCGAATCCTCCGCCGACAACAACAACATCTCGACTCTCTGTTCTGTTCTCACACATTTCCACCAAACTCTCCCACAGAAGACACGACACGACACACCACACGCTGCCTGAGTTTCTCTCTGTGAATAATCACAGCATCACATGAATTATCATCACCCCCCCTCAATAAAAATAACAACAAAAACAGATATATTTTTATTTAGGAAGGAAACTACAGAAGCCCTAAAGGGTCATACATACATTTTATTTCCTCTGTTTTCCCAAAATAATGAGATAATTAATTAGAGAGATAATGAATGAAAAACAGTGATCTGTGTCTTATATATGTTAATGAGGACTCTTAATAGTAATAGTAATAGTAATAGTAAGTATTATTAGCTTTGTTAGCCCTGCTAGCTCTATTAGCCCAATTGGTTGTATTAGCCTTGTAAATTCTGTTAGCTCAGATAGCCTTTAGCGCGTGTTAGCTCTGTTTTTGTCATTAGCCCTGTTAGCTCCTCTAACACAATCATATTAGCCTTAGAAACTCTTATAAACTCAGATAGCTCTTTTAGCCGTGCTAGCTCCTTTAGCCCCGGTGCTATCATTAGCACTGTCAGTTCAAGTAACCATGTAAGTTCTATTAGCTCAGGTAGCGCTGTTAGCTTCTGTAATCCTGTCACTATTGTTAGCTATGTCAGTCTGTTCTTTTAGCCCTGCTAGCTCTATTAGCTCAGTCAGTTCTATTAGCCTTGTTAGCCCTGCTAGCTCTATTAGCCCAATTGGTTGTATTAGCCTTGTAAATTCTGTTAGCTCTGTTTTTGTCATTAGCCCTGTTAGCTCCTCTAACACAATCATATTAGCCTTAGAAACTCTTATAAGCTCAGATAGCTCTTTTAGCCGTGCTAGCTCCTTTAGCCCCGGTGCTATCATTAGCTCTGTCAGTTCAAGTAACCATGTAACGTCTATTAGCGCTGTTAGCTTCTGTAATCCTGTCACTATTGTTAGCTATGTCAGTCTGTTCTTTTAGCCCTGCTAGCTCTATTAACTCAGTCAGTTCTATTAGCCTTGTTAGCCCTGCTAGCTCTATTTATCCAATTAGTTGTATTGTAATGAAAATGTATAAATTTTTTAGCTCTGTTATTATTTTTAGCTTTGGTAGTTGGCAGTTATTTTAGCCATGTTAGCCTGGCTAGCTCCGTCATCGTCGTTAGCCCCGTCAGCCGTGTTTGCTCTGTTAGCGTTGTAGCTGTGCTCATCACGACTAGTATTTAGTGGAGTTTGGTTCATTCTAATTAAAAGTTTAAAAGGTCAGTTGACTGTAAACTCAGGAAACATTGAAGCTTCCAGACGTCTGGTAGCTCAGCGTCGTGTCCTGTCTGTGGCGCTGAGCGACTTTATAACACAACCCGAGAACAGGATCAGTCACTACACAACATAGTTTTTATAATGTCACTGTTGATGAACTGATGTTTTTAAACCTCAACAACACGTGTTAAGTCTGACGTTGACGTGTTGTTGGTCCTCAGCCCTCGCTGTCGGTGCTCTACATGCTGTCGGACGGAGCCACTCACGAGGCCGTGCACCTGCTCTGTCGGATGTTGGTGTTCGACCCGGTGAGTTCACGTCCACACACGCTTCCACCAAACTAAATGTGTGAGGAGTCACAGCTCCTAAGATGAAGATAATGAATGTATTAACCTCATCTCCACATGGAATATCATATAAAACCCTACACAACTATTATTAGTAGTAGTTTTATTTCACTAATTCAAAATGCAGTAAATGTTGTATAGTGAAGCTGTGGAGCGGGCGGTTCTTTCTGTCTCTCACCACCTGTTGTTCTCCTCCTCCTGCAGACTAAGAGGATCTCCGGCAGCGACGCGCTGTCCCACCCGTACCTGGACGAGGGCCGTCTGCGCTACCACACCTGCATGTGTCAGTGCTGCTACTCGGTTCCCAGCGGCCGAGTTTACACCCGCGACTTCGAGCCGGTGGCCGAGCGTCCGTTCAGCCACAGCTACGAGAACAGCCTGCTGTCGGTGTGGCAGGGCAAAGGTAGGAACGACGGCCGCGCTCCGACCTCGCTCCGACCGCGCTCCGACCGCGCTCACCTGGCGGCCTCGCACCTGCTCATGTGATATTAACATCCTCTTCCTTCTTCTTCTTCTTCCTCCAACATCAGAGTTGATCCATCGCTTCATCACGGAGCACCAGCAGGGCAAACGGGTGCCGCTGTGCATCAACCCTCAGAGTGCTGCCTTCAAGACCTTCATCAGGTGAGGAGGAGGAGGAGGAGGAGGAGGAGGAGTCTCACTCAATAAAATAAATCTTTATTATCCAAACTAAAAACACATCTGTTCTCAAAAGCTTTTAAATATTTAGTTTGTTAGTTTGTTTTAACATATTGGATTTTGTTTAAATATGCACTTTACACGTGTTGCTTTTATCCTGAAGCACCTTGAGATTATGCTCGTGATATGAAGTGCGCTAAAGTTGACAGTGACCAAAAGGTCAGGGAGGAGTTGAGACAGAGAAAGAAAGAAAGAAAGAAAGAAAGAAAGAAAGAAAGAAAGAAAGAAAGAAAGAGCAACATTAAATCCAAGGATGAATTGGTATGATTTTCGTCGACCACATGAAGAATAAGGAAATTAATAAAATAGAATAAAAATCTGAAGGATTTCTGTGATGTCATAATGTTCTGCAAAAGGCTCAGGCTCTTATTCTGACGGTCTGACCCTGTTTCCTGTAACTCGGCGGTGGGACACAGTCGTTCTAGTTCTGATCAAACTTCAAGTTGCAACGCTCATTTCTGCCAAAATAGTGGAGGGAAAAAAATCCAGACTGAAACAACCTGGCGTCCGTACGAATGTTTTTATTTCTATGACCGGTAGTTTCTTTAATGTTTGTCTTTGTGGCTCTGCTCCGTGTTTCTCACGTGTTTCTCTGGCGGCAGGTCGACGGCGTGGCATTCGTCCAAGGTTTCCAGGAAGGAGGAGAGATGAGCGGCCGGAGGAGCGACAGCAGCTTCACGCAGGATGACATCACCGTCTGAAAACACCACCAGTTTGGGACTTTTTATTTTTTTATTTTTTTTTGGTTCTTGTGGCGGCGATGCTCCCGACCCGACATTTTACCCCCCGTCTATAACTCAATGAAATTCCTTGGATATGAAACCCAGACGTGATCCTCTGATGCTCGAGACGTTTTCGGTGCTGAATGAAAAAAAGAAAAAAGGAAAATGCTGCTGAAGTGTTTGAGGACAAGAACTGAACTCGGTACTCGATCGGATTTTCCAACCTCGTCAGTTGAGACGTTAACGAATAATGATTTTAATTGTTTGGTAGAATCGTTGCTTAGTTATTTTTTTTTTTATATTATTATTTTTTGAAGTCATTCCAGCCCTGTGCAATATGGTTTAACTGAAACACACCAGGGACACTGAGAGCTCAGATCAGCCAATCACACGCCTCCGACTCAACCACCCGCCAAACCACGACACACGTTAACCGCCAAGGGTTTTCCTTTTTTTGTTTTTTTTTGGACTGCATTTGAACACATCACTCACTGTGTTTCCCGTCGCGCGGCGTCTCCGTGCGTCGGCGCGGCCATAATAATAATAATAATAATAATAACCATCATAATAATAACAATAATAATAATGCAACAGAAACAGATGTAGCAGGTTTTAACCACAGCTCCCAGGTGTTTCTTCACATCCACATCCGCTTCAGGCTTCGTTGTCGTTTATCCAGTGGCTCCGCCTCCTCCTCCTCCTCCTCCTGCTCGACGACCCGTTGTCTGGCCCTGGATCAGTGTTTTTGTTAGTTTGTTTTCGTAGAGAAACCTGTGCCACACTCAGCAGGAGAGGATGCTGGGAAATAAGACAAAGGACACAGGAATTCATTCCCCACAGTCGCCTGTTTTTATTTTGAACATTTTGACAGGAAATTGTGTCGATCAGTGTTTTAAACGGTGTTCAGAGAGACGCCAAACGGATACTTGGCTGCTTCGATTTTGTTTTTGTTTGATGGTCAATGACTTCTTCTTCTTGTGTTAAAGGGATAGTTCAACATTTAGTCAGACTGTCCCATCACCATAATCCCTATAGTCACAGCAGTAGGTTCGTTACCTTTAATTGTCGGTGCAAGCTGTTTTTAGAACGGCAGAGCAGAGCCGTGAGCTGCTCAGAGCTACGCTACGGAGGCTCATTATGGGATTTCTTGGTTTCCCTCATCAAACTCATCAAATACACAATCCAACAACTCCACAACGCTCTGGTGGACAAGTTGTGACCTGCACATTCACCACGCTATGAGATAATAACACAACGTTACCACACAGAGTTGTTTTAGAGGGAAATTCATGCAAAACCTCTGATGCACGTTGCCTTCAGGGACAGTTTTTCAGCAAGCAGTCTCTGTATTTTGGAATTGTTGGATTGTGTATTTGATGAGTTTGATGAGGGAAACCAAGAAATCCCATGAGCCTCCGTAGCGTAGCTCTGAGCAGCTCACGGCTCTGCTCCGCCATTCTAAAAATAGCTTGCACCGACAATTAAAGGTAACGAACCTACTGCTATGACTATAGGGGTTATGGTGATGGGGCAGTTGGACTAAATGTTGAACTATCCCTTTAAATGCCGTGCGGACTCTGTGGCCCAGTGTGTTTTTGTCCTGCTGAATCCTCGGCCTCGACTTTTTTGTCCCTTCAGCGGAGACGGAAAGAGGAAGTGACGGCGGCCATTTTTTTTCTTTTCTTTTTTCAATTTTTTTTTTTGTTTGTTTTTGATCGTTTCTTAATTTATTGAGTGTTTGTTGACGAGTGTGTGTCTCCACCTCCTCTTTTTGTGTTCGACCCCTCCCGGTCTCAGTTACCTCAAACCCCCTGTGGAATCGAACAGGCGGACAGATGAACTGCAGGCTGAGGACCCGGGGGGGGGGGGGGGGGTTGGGGTCTCGTGGGCTTTGTGCATATCTATGAACTGAAACCCTCCCGTCGTCACAGCGACCGTCATTCCTCCTCCAGAGCCGGCGACTTCTTTTACCTCGCGCTCGCTCCTCGTCTCTCGGCCACAGAATCAGCGCGAGGTTCGAGAGCAGGAAGTCGCCGCTGAAATGAAATGAAATGCTGCTGCTGCTGCTGTTGTTTTGTTTGTTTTGTTTTGTTTTGTTTTTTCTCTCTCCTCCACTCTTCCACGTTCAGCTCCTGTTCACTTCCCGGCTCAGGTGTCCTGTCGGCGATGGCGACAGCGTCTGCAAAATCATCGACCACAGTTTAACGAGCGCCATCAACAGGAAAACGTGTCACATGTCCCCCCCCCCCCTCCCCCAGAACCCAAAGATCCTGAGTTTAACCAGCAGATTCACATTCAAACGTCGATTCATTCATCGACCGATTTCTCGTCCGTCGTGTTTTTTTTTTTTGTTTCATCTTCGAGCAACGAAACACCTTCGAATCGTTTTCCTGTCACAGTGGTGCGTTCAAGGACACTCTGGTGTTTTGCACGTCATTTGCAAACATCTGAAGTTTAAAAAAAATAAAAAAATCCACGTGGACGTGCAACACGCCGCCCCCCGCCCTCCGCCCCGCCTCACACACGAACCTTTTCTTCAGGATCTCAGGAACTTAATGAAAAGGATCAGAGACGTCGTCGTGGAGGAAACTTCAGCTCCTGCTTTTTCTTCCTGTGGCTCGTTCCTCGGTCGTTCCTGCCCCTAAGCCCTGCCCCCCCCCCCCTCCCCTCCCCCTCCTCCCGCCCCCGCCCCCCCCCCTCCTCGCCGCCGGGCCCCTGAGCGTCCTCGTTTTTCGGTCCCTGACAGTTTCCAGATTCTTAACCCCTGAAACCTCAGCTCCTCTTCTACAGGAACAACGGCGCGTGTGGATTTGAAGCACGAGGCCGACTTGTAAATCTGCATGTGTATATTTATTACCCCATGGAGAGCATTTGGGTTTGAATGCTGTGCAATGGTTGAGTTTGTCGACGACGACGACGAATACGTACATTTTTTGTGGTAAAAATTTTTATTTTTTATTTAATTCATCTTTAGGAAGTGATTTTTATTAGAAGTTCTTCTTTTTGTTTTCGTTTGTTGTGATCTAATTAGACTTTTTTCTGGAGTCCGGAGGGAAAACGTCCCGACGACCGCTCCGCCACGAAAACAAACAAACAAACAAATGAACGACGGTGACGAGGTGCGACGTCGTGCACACGGTCGACGCCGGCGAGTTTGTTTCAAGTTGATTTACGTTAAAAAGTCGCAACATTTTGTTGAACGATTGGATTGAAATGTTGCTGCTTGGATCGAACTCGTCGGTGAAGTTAGAGTGTGTTTCGGTTTCCACACATTAAAGGGATAGTACCATGTTTTTAAAGCAGGGTTGTATGATCTACAAATAGCCCCTAAGTACTTTAATTGAGTGGGCTATTATGGGCTGGCGTTGCTAACGGGAGGAGCGCAGAGAGTCTTGGGGGCTATTTGTAGATCATACAACCACACTTTTAAAAAATGGTACTGTCCCTTTAACGGCGTTCACGCTTTGATTCCCTAAATTGTTCTTCTTTTGACTTTTAATTATAGTTTTTTTAATCTGTTGTTCATCTCGTCAGTAAAAAACAAAACAGGAAGGTTTTAATTTAATTTTTAAAAATAAATAAAGTTTTGTCCGTTCAAAAATTCATTCAAAAAATTCATTGCGGGTGAATCGTCGATAACGCTCCGTACGTCGGAGCCTCGTGGCCGAGCGTTTCCCTCCGGACTTTTCCTTTTCTTTCTCTTTTCTGTTGTTGTGTTAGTGGAGAACCTTCAGGTTAGGAACCGTTTTAAACCCGATGACCCGCGTCCGGTCGTGAACCCGCGGCCGGCGGCGCCGCGCGTCCAGACGGGTGGACAGGCGGCCGGTCATCTGTAGAGATTAGACTTGTTTTCTTCTATGAAAAGAAACTTGATGTGTTTATTATTCTAAATATGAAACTGATGTTTTAAACGGATGTTTTTTGTCTTTGTTTTAGCAAAAAGTTTTGTTTTTTTGTTTCTATTTTATTTTGTTTTTGTTTTTTTTGACTTGTGTTCCCAACAAATACTTGAATTTCTTAAAAAAAAAAAAACTGTTTAGAGTTAAAGTAGTGAATGATAAATAAATAAATGGACACTGGATAATAAAACTGAGCTGCTGCCTTTTTCTTTTAATTTCACCACTTTTTTTTTGTTTGTTTCTTCTAGAATTTTTTAACTTTATAGAAATTTGACTTTTTTTTTTGTTTTTGAGAAATTTTACCACTTTTCCTAGAAAATATTTTACTTTATTTATTTAATTTTTAGAAATCTTACCACTTTTTTCCAGTAATTTCTCTACAATATTTCCACAAATTCACAGCATTGGCCATAATTGTAATTGTATACATTCACTAATGATGTCATTTACAAACATGTCGGCTTGTTGAAGTAAATAAACTTCTGGTGAATGTTTGAGTCGCCGTCTGACGCTGAGGGATGGAAACGGCCAGTAGAATTTGACCGGAATCGTCCTTTAAGGTGGAAATCCTGCAGAGTTTAACTCTAACCTGCTGCTCCGTCCCTGTGAAGCCACGCCTCCAGGTCCAGGTGTTGGTTGCCCCCGGTGACAGCTCCCTCCTCCCTCTGTCGGCTCCGCCCCCTCCTGATCCTCCTCCTCTCTGAGCCGCGGCCGGTTCCTCATTCAGCTGCTTCACCACACACAGACACACACACAGACAGGACACACACACACACACACGCGCAGGTCGGTCCAGGAGCCATGGGGGGCGTCGGCCTCGTCGCCGCCGGCTCCGTCTTCTTCCCAGGACTGTTCCTGTTGTCCAGAGCGACCCTGAGACGCATGATGGGATGGACGGACGGAGACGCTGCTGTGGTGGCCACACGGTAACACACACACACACACGCATCTCTACAGCTGATCAATTATCAGCTGATTAATTGATCTGTATCAGTGGTCCCCCCCCCCCTCCCCCATTTTATTGATTTTCCACAGAATTAATCCAATTACATTCCATTGGACAACATTTTGAAACCAACACCAGAAACACAAATATTTGTTCTGACACTGAGTAACGTTACTGTTTAAGTCCGTGTTCGTTCAAATTATCGCCTATGGGGAGAATATTGGGAATATTTCAGAGAAATTTTCGCCAAAAAATGTAATATTCCTTGAAAAAAGTGGTGAAATTTTGAGAAAAAGTTGAGAACTGATCGATTAAATAATACTTTGATCAGGATGACGTCATAGTTGAGGTTTCTGGACTTCACGTGTCGTGACCTTTAACCTTTCAGTCTGGGGTAAACAGAGATGTTTGGTTTTATTTCATTTAGTCTTAATTGACTTTGATGTTTGCTGCCAAACTTTATTTCATTGTGTATTTGAATGCAACAACGATCGATCAATAAGCTGCTGCTGGAGACAAACTGATCAATAGAACCTTATTGATTCAATATTTATCAATGTCAATCAAATCAATGAGTATCAGAGACATGAACTTGAATTTGCCAAATATTGATTCCTGCATCTCTGGATGAAAACTGTCATAACGTCTTGATAAAAGTTGATTTATGATCAATAAAGTGTTAATCAGTTTTATTGTGACGTCTTTGTCTCTCAGCCTGGTGTCGTCCGTCCAGGCCGTCATGGCGACGTCGGCCGGGTGCGTCATCGTCTCGTCCTGCAGCGACGTCATAAACGACAGGTGAGGACACTGAACGTCTCACACACACACACACACACTCACTGTGGATTCATCCGCCGCTGAAAATAGTCCCTGCTGCATCAAAGCCAGAGCTCAGCTGGTGTTTTATCCAGAAGTAAACAAACATAAACAGCAAAAACTAAAAGAACAAAGGAATAAAACATGTAAAATAAAAATGTGGAGAAATATTTCAGAAGTTCCAGATTTGCAACTACTTTTTAGTTTTATTGTTGTCTTTGCACTGACGTTACCCAGAGTCCTTTGCTGCAGTTTGACGAGCTTGAAGAAGAAACAAATATGTGTAAAATAAACTAAAAACTCAGGCGGAGGCGTCGCTGGTTAGTTTCCAGTTGTTTCCACAGCGGTCCAGACTAATTCCTGGTTTGACTGAACTTCACCTTTAACGTCCAGAGACTGAGGACGAATCCCTTTAAACGCCAGTCAGTCAAATTACAAGCAGAAATAAAAACAACTTAAACAAACATTTAGATTCAATATCTGTTAGAGCTGCAACAATTAATCAATTAATTGAACAGTAATCGAATATTTAATTAATTGGCAATGAGTTCAAGTCATTTTTTAAAGAAAAAAAGTCCAATTTCTCCGATTTCAGCTTCTTCAATGTGAATATTTCTGGTTTCTTTGTTCATTTATGACGATAATCTGAGTTTCTGTTTGGTTTGTGGACAAAACAAGACGTCGTCTGGTGGTTTGAGAAACACTGACTGATGTTTTTAGACATTTTTTTTAACATTTTATTGACCAAACTACGAATCGATTAATCGTTTGAAATAATCAGCAGATTAATCGATAATGAAAATAATCATTAGTTGCAGCTCTAGTGTTTAATAATCTGATTCCAGCTCAGAACATTTACAGCTCCTGTTGGTGTGTGTGTGTGTGTGTGTGTGTGTGTGTGTGTGTCTGTGTGCGTGTGTGTGTGTGTGTGTGCGTGTGCGTGTGTGTGTGTGTAATCTAATTAAGAATCAGAGTCTAATTCTCCTCCTGAGCAGCAGCAGCATCTATTTCAGGCTCTAAGACGATCCCAGAGTTCACTAATCCTCCACGCTGAGCATGCTGGGAAATGCGATGATGGAGATGAAGGCGTGTGAGGCAGATGACAGACGGGTTGGGGGGAGGGGGGGGGGGGGTTGTTGTTGTTTCAGTAAATCCCAGGTTTCCTCGGTCGACTCGTTGTTAATTTCCCAGTCAAAGTGGAGAAGTTTGTGTCGGAGCTTCATTTGTTTATCAAATCACACGGGAGAGCAAGGAACTCTGGGTAATCGCTGCACGAAAGCTCAGCTCTGCGTGTGAGAAAGAAAAACAGGTGATGATTATCAATGTGATCCTGATTCACTGACAAATGATTATAGATTATTGATTATTGACAGCCTGTTAATATCACATCTCTAAAAGGTTCTACATCCCTCCTCTTCTTGGTTTTGTTTTATTATTTAAAAAAAACAAAAAATAGAGCAGATTTCAGAATAAAACGCTCAGAGAAACCAAACCCTGCCGGTTGTTAGATGGTTGGTCCAGCTGGTGAGGGGGCGGGGCTTAGTTGTGACATCACAAAGTGACACTGTATGGAGCTTTAACACAAAAGTCAACTTTTATTCTGAAGGCGCTTTAACACAAAAGTTAACTTTTATTTTGAAGGAGCTTTAACACAAAAGTCAACTTTTATTTTGAAGGAGCTTTATTACAAACATCTACTTTTATTCTGAAGGGGCTTTAACACAAACATCAGCCTTTATTTTGAAGGAGCTTTAACACAAACATCTACCTTTATTTTGAAGGAGCTTTAACACAAACATCTACCTTTATTTTGAAGGAGCTTTAACACAAACATCTACCTTTATTTTGAAGGAGCTTTAACACAAACATCTACCTTTATTTTGAAGGAGCTTTAACACAAACATCTTCCTGTCTCACCTCCTCCGTCTCTCACTTCCTGTTCAGACACTGGCTGACCGACTCCTACATCCTGTTCGCCACGCCTTACTTCGCCTACGACATCTACGCCATGTTCCTGAGCTACTGGCACAAGCTGCAGGTCAAAGGTCACGAGGAGGAGGGGGCGGAGCCAGGGAGCGTCCGGTCGTCGGCGGTGATGGGATACCTGCGCAGAGAGATCCTCATGGTGCTGCACCACGTCTTCATGGTGGCCTTCTGCTTCCCCGCCTCTCTGGTAACTATGGCAACACCGACATCATGACAACAGCTTAAGCCATCTTATATACTTTTATATTAAATATATAGTGTGTGTGTGTGTGTGTGTGTGTGTGTGTGTGTGTCAGCTGTGGAGGCAGGGTAAAGGTGATTACTTCCAGGGTCTTTTGTTTCTGGCTGAGCTCAGCACGCCGTCCGTCTGTCTGGGAAAAGTCCTGATCCAGGTGAGACAAACAAACAAACAAACAAACATCCTTCTATCCATCGTTCCATCGTTCTTTCTCTGGTGTAAGATCTACCTGCTGTTGTAGCTTTTATGTGAGATCTTTTAATGTGAGTTTTTATGTTTGTATTGAGCCCAAACTGATGACAAGTTTCTGTCCGTGTGATAGACAATAAAGTTTTTTGAATTGAATTGAGGACACGATAAAGTGATGGACCAGGCTAAGGGCTAATGCTAAGCTAACATGTGATATTGACGTTTTAATAAACCAAACAAACTCATCTTGTTGTCAAACTCACTGACAGGAAGCTGTCGCACAACTTCTAAAGTCAAGAAGAAGAACACAACTTTATCGCGTCCCCGGAACCACTTCCTGTTGTGTTTATGTTTTTGTCAAACTGATGATATTTGTAGCATTGTTTGTGTTTTTGTGTGTGTTTTGGCCCCTGGAGGCCTCCGTAGTCCGAGCTGAGCTGTGATTGGTCACTCCTGTCTGTGTCTCTGTGATGTCATCAGTACAAGAAGCAACACACTCTGCTGCACAAGGTCAACGGCGTCGTCATGCTGCTCAGCTTCTTCCTGTGTCGCGTCGCTCTCTTCCCCTACCTGTACTACGCCTACAGCAGGTACCACATGGATGAATACTAATATACTAATACTAATACTAATACTACTAATAACCATTAAATAGAGTTAAGAATAAATCATTAAAGCCAATGGGAGTAAGATTAAAGATCAGATTAAAGGAGAAGTACAGTTTTTTTTACAACCTGGACTTTATTTCTGGGATAAAATACGACTCTGGTGTCATTAGGATCATTCAGACGATATTTACCAGCCTTTATAACAATTACATACAGAACACTATACTACTGTTTATCCAGGAATATTATAGGCTAGTTATAAAAGAGGCAGAGTGACACATGTGGTTTTATTGAAACCGGCTCTTTCAGTAAACAGTTGCAAAATCTAATAAATCAGTAATAAACAGGTTTGTTTCATGAATAAATGTCCAGCCTTTAAACCTAAATACTCTATAACAAATAGCAAAAGTACTATTGTATTATCGCGGGGTACTTATAGCTTATTACATCCTTTTTAAATCCTCTATGTTTTGCTTTTAGCAGGAAAGGTGCCATTTAAATAAATAAAATGTATTGATATATTTTTTGTATCGATATGCGGCTCTGATTGGATCTAATTATCGACTGAAGGATCCTAATTGTTGAGGAAACGACTGTATTTTATGCCAGAATTAAGGTTCAGGTTGTTAAATAAAACCCCGGCATCGTCCTTTAGAGACAACGCAGTGGTGTGGGCGCCGTCATCATCAGCTGTGCTCTGTGTTCCAGGTTCGCCTCCATGCCGCTGCTCTCCGTCCCCCTCGTGGCCCCCTGGCAGTGCAACCTGGGGGCCGCGCTGCTGTGGCCCCTGCAGCTCTACTGGTTCTTCCTGATCTGCAGGGGGGCCGTGCGTCTGTTCACCAGGCCCAGGGCGGGAAACCCAGACCACGGCCTCATCACCAGTCCCAACGGCTGCTGCACACGTCACCACACACACACAGACTGACACCGAAGAAGAAACAACAAGATGGAGGAGGAGGAGGAGGATGAGCTGATGAAGCTCGGTGCAGACAGAAAAGAGACAAATAAACAAGTTTGCAGATGTTTGCTGGAGTCGTGCTGCTCAGACCAACAAGGACAAATCAGGATTAAGAACGAATTCATGAGCTTTTATTTTGAAAGAGCTGATGATGTTCACCTGTAAATCTCAGGTTGGATCAAAGAGTCACGACTGAAGAACAAGAATCTCCACTTTTATTTAGTTGTTTAATTGTTTATTTATTTGTTTACTTTTTTCTGTTTTCATTGCAATGAATGAACTTTGTTCTATTGTCATGATTTATTGTGAAAGGATGTTTGTCACGCTCTGCTCCGGTCAGCAGGCGGCGCCGTGGAGACAGAAACAGATGATGAGACTGAGTTACATCTACTTCCTGAAGTTGGAGTGTTTTTACTTCATTTAAAGTCACACGACAAACTCAGGACTTGAAGCAGGTCACAATAATAGAAACGTGCACTTCCTCTCTGAACTGATTTTTGTTTCTTTCGTTGTCAATAAATCAACTCCATCCGCTGTGAGCTGCTCATGAAACTTTACATGGAGAAGTTAACAAAATAAAAGTCTGTGTGTTATTGTTGATCTCTTCATATTAATAATAAAGTCTCTTTGTGCATCCAAAGTCCAACAGACTCTGATGTTTCCTTTTCTTTCTTTGCAATTATATCACTCACAAAACATAGGCTATAGGCTATATATACATCAGACAAACACAATCCCAACCCCTGCCAGACGGAGCAGTACATACAATAGGAATCAGTTCAACATGCCTTGATTATTCATAGTTACACATAATTAAACATAGTTACATTCAGCCAATGAACGCTTCGATTTGGGGAACCCCATATGTTGAAAAATATTTATAGCTTGCCCCTCACACTGTAGCCTACATCATTTTCTCAGGTGTGCAATATGATAAAATTTAATTCCACCATTGTTCAAAGGACAATTCCAGGCAAATTCAACTTACAACTAACCCTAACCCTACTTCTGGTATCATTTTGGTGGCATTTTACTGTAGAAATCTGGAGAAAAATCATTTTAAAATCACCCCTATATCAAAACCCAGTAACAATATGCTGACCTTTGACCTTAGGTCACATCAATTCCTTCATAGGTGTCATCCTCATTCCTTTTGCATATTGTTCCTGACATCTCACTCTACCTCTGGTATCATTTTGGTGGCATTTTACTGTAGAAATCTGGAGAAAAATGACATTAAAGTCACCCATATAACAAAACTCAGTTACAGTACGCTGACCTTTGACCTTAGGTCACATCAATTCCTTCATAGGTGTCATCCTCATTCCTTTTGCATATTGTTCCTGGTGTCTCACTCTACCTCTGGTATCATTTTGGTGGAATTTTACTGTAGAAATTTGGAGAAAAATCATTTTAAAGTCACCCATATAACAAAACCCAGTTACAGTATGCTGACCTTTGACCTTAGGTCACATCAATTCCTTCATAGGTGTCATCCTCATTCCTTTTGCATGTTGTTCCTGACATCTCACTCTACCTCTGGTATCATTTTGGTGGCATTTTACTGTAGAAATCTGGAGAAAAATGACATTAAAGTCACCCCATGTCAAAACCCAGTTACAGTATGCTGACCTTTGACCTTAGCTCACATCAATTCCTTCATAGGTGTCATCCTCATTCCTTTTGCATATTGTTCCTGACATCTCACTCTACCTCTGGTATCATTTTGGTGAAATTTTACTGTAGAAATTTGGAGAAAAATCATTTTAAAGTCACCCATATAACAAAACCCAGTTACAGTATGCTGACCTTTGACCTCAGGTCACATCAATTCCTTCATAGGTGTCATCCTCATTCCTTTTGCATGTTGTTCCTGACATCTCACTCTACCTCTGGTATCATTTTGGTGGCATTTTACTGTAGAAATTTGGAGAAAAATGAGTTTAAAGTCACCCATATAACAAAACCCAGTTACACTATGCTGACCTTTGACCTTACATAACATAAATTCCTTCGTAGGTGTCATCCTCATTCCTTTTGCATATTGTTCCTGGTGTCTCACTCTACCTCTGGTATCATTTTGGTGGAATTTTACTGTAGAAATTTGGAGAAAAATCATTTTAAAGTCACCCATATAACAAAACCCAGTTACAGTATGCTGACCTTTGACCTTAGGTCACATCAATTCCTTCATAGGTGTCATCCTCATTCCTTTTGCATGTTGTTCCTGACATCTCACTCTACCTCTGGTATCATTTTGGTGGCATTTTACTGTAGAAATCTGGAGAAAAATGACATTAAAGTCACCCCATGTCAAAACCCAGTTACAGTATGCTGACCTTTGACCTTAGCTCACATCAATTCCTTCATAGGTGTCATCCTCATTCCTTTTGCATATTGTTCCTGACATCTCACTCTACCTCTGGTATCATTTTGGTGAAATTTTACTGTAGAAATTTGGAGAAAAATCATTTTAAAGTCACCCATATAACAAAACCCAGTTACAGTATGCTGACCTTTGACCTCAGGTCACATCAATTCCTTCATAGGTGTCATCCTCATTCCTTTTGCATGTTGTTCCTGACATCTCACTCTACCTCTGGTATCATTTTGGTGGCATTTTACTGTAGAAATCTGGAGAAAAATGAGTTTAAAGTCACCCATATAACAAAACCCAGTTACACTATGCTGACCTTTGACCTTAGGTCACATCAATTCCTTCATAGGTGTCATCCTCATTCCTTTTGCATGTTGTTCCTGACATCTCACTCTACCTCTGGTATCATTTTGGTGGCATTTTACTGTAGAAATTTGGAGAAAAATGAGTTTAAAGTCACCCATATAACAAAACCCAGTTACACTATGCTGACCTTTGACCTTACATAACATAAATTCCTTCGTAGGTGTCATCCTCATTTCTTTTGCATATTGTTCCTGTGGTTTCACTCTACGTCTGGTATCATTTTGGTGGCATTTTACTGTAGAAATTTGGAGAAAAATAACCTTATAGTCAGCCGTAGAACAATGATATCACATCAAATCCAATAATCAGACATAGTATCTTGTGTTGGCAGAAATGCCACAACCTTATGGGTATTAAAACAAAAAAAAAGATGTTTCCTTTTCTAACAGTAAAAGCTCTTCAATCAGGTCTGAGGTGACACAGACGCCACTACAGGTGAGGGTGAGAGCGTTAAAAATGCCCGTTATCCAAAGAGGGAGAGGAGACCACTTATACTATAATGATTATGAATGCAAGATAAAATGTGATGATGATGGTGATGGTGATGATGGTCAAGGTTTAACTGTTGACTATTGTTAGCGGATTATGTCAGATGCACCACGAACTTTGCAGGAAGCCATGAGCTCACCGAAATCACATTTGTGGGTTAAAGCTATGAAAGATGAAATGAGACATTCACCAAAAACCACTTTGACCAGAAGGTAAACATGCAGTGGGGGGAAAGAAAATCCGGATGAGACAAAAACATACAAAGGGTCATAGTCAAGCTGCAGGGATTGATTATAATGAAACCTGTTCTCCAACTGCTAGTATGACATCTGTGTGCAGTCTGATGCAGCTTGCAGTGCAGCACGGCTTAGAACTGCACCAGATGGATGTTAAACCTGCACACCTGCATGCTCCTATTGACTGAAGTGTACATGGAGCAGCCTGATGGATTTGAAGTTAAGTCAGACGGGTGAGAAACTAGTCTGTAAACAAACAAAAGCCCAAGTCGAATACATAGTAACTGTTGAAGGCACTAACATTTCTAATTTTCTTTTCTAATATTCTTCTCTGCATCTTCAGGACACCAATTCAAAGCAGTCAAAGCGTTTGCAGCAGTGGGTTTGGACCAGAGAATGAGAATTTACAAAGACATCAAGTTCAGGTTCAGGTTACTTTATTGATTCTGATTCTGCAGAAGACATAAAATAAAAAAAACATAAAGACAAATAATCAGAAATAGGACATTCAGGAAAACATGTACACATTAAAAGATAAAATAAACAAGTTAGGCTCAACAAGAAGTTCTTCTACTCATAAAATAGATAGAAGTTAAGACATGAGACTAAGAACCAGTGATACAGCAGATAGTTAGTTTTTTTTTTTTTTTTTTTTTTTTTTTTTTTTTTAATTTTCTTTTTATTATTTTCATTTTTTTAAGTAGACAGTACAAATAAAACAAACAATAACAGGTCAACAGACAGGGTCATCAGTAGCCAGGTGGGAACCTTGACATTCAGGTATGTGGTACAGTATATCAATGGGTCGTTCAGATATGAAAAACAAAACAGAATCATAAAAGAATCATCATGGGATATCTGTAATCTATTATCACTATGTCTCAGAGTCCTTCACAATTGCCAGTGTTCCTCGGGCCCGTCGGGGTTCTCCATGAGGCCTCAGTCACAAACATGGGTATCAACAGCAATAATAATAGAGTAATAAGATCAAAAATAAAAAGGGGAGAAAAACTAAAATAAAATAACAAATTAAGATATTATACACGGTTTAAGTACTGCTTCCATTTCCTCCAACCTTTTGTATACTTGTCAACAGCACCTCTTAGAGAGAGGGTCATTTTTTCCATAGTGTGAATTTCTTTCACTATTTCAATCCATTCTATTGTTGTTGGGGGTTCTTTATCCAGCCATTTCCTGGTTATACACTTTTTACTGCTCACTAGTAATATTTGCAACAAATATCGGTCATGTTTTTCCAGTCCTGATGGCAAGTTACCTAAATATATGATGTTGAAATCCAGAGTAATCTTTAGGCCGGTTATTGATCTAATTTCTGTCATCACATCTGTCCAGAACTGGACGACAACCGGACACTCCCAAAAAATATGGAAGTGACCCGCAGACATATTACCACATTTTCTCCAACAGTGACTGTGTTCAGGATTTTTGGTTTGCGATTTTTTTATTTTGGGTGTTATAAAGAACCTTACAATGTTCTTCCAGGCAAACTCCCTCCAAAGATCAGAACTGGTAGTTATGGATTGTGTGTTACAGATATTTAACCATTCATCATTGGTTAGTGTTATGTTGGTTTCTTTTTCCCATCTGGATTTGATGTATGTTGTAGATGTACCTCTCTCCAATTGCAGTGCTGAGTAAATCAAAGAGATTATTTTCCTATTGTCATTACCCTTATATGCATCAACAAATATCTTTATCAGAGTCACACCCATCTCCCCGGTGGTTTTAATATTCTTATCAAAATAATTCCTCAGTTGGAGATATCTAAAAAAATCTTCTTTCTCCAAACAGAATGTTTCTTTAAACCGTTGAAAGCAGACTAAGTGATTGTTGGATGATATCATACAATAAGAGGTAATACCTTTAGTTATCCAGTGTTTAAACCTGTTATCCAGCTTTGCTGGGGTGAATTCGGTATCATATGCAATCCACCGTAGTATTCGTGCATTCCTTTCAATTCTCCCCTTTTTAAGTTGTTTATGCCAAATGTTTAATGGTACAGTGGTCCATGTGTTCAGATTTTCTAAATATTTTTCCTGTAGTGTTCTGTCCCCCACAAGAGCTTGGAGAGGTACCTCTATCTGATTTTGTTCTAGGTCCTTCCATTTAGCGTCATATTTTGGGTCGCACCAATACACTAAGGACCGCAATTGTGCTGCCTTATAATAATCTTCCAGGCAAGGCAAAGCTCTCCCGCCTTTATTTTTAGGAAGCTGTAGGGTCTGGAACCTAATCCTGGGCCTTTGTTTTCCCCAAATAAAAGAGGATATCATTTTATTCCAATTATTGAATTGTTTAGGGGGTATTTCAATGGGGAGTGATTGAAAAAGAAAGAGCAACTTTGGTAATATACTCATTTTGACTGCATCTATTCGATTATACATGTTCATGGGCAACAGTGACCATCGGTCCAAGTCAACTTTAATACTCGCAGTTATAGGGTTGTAATTAAGATCGTAGATGGTTGTAAGATCTTTTGGTATTTGAACCCCTAAGTACTTAATTACTTTATCTTTCCACTTGAAATTACACAGTTTATTAATTCTATCTGGTGGTTCATAATTAAAGGTAAGTGTTTGTGTTTTGTTTAAATTCAGTTTATATCCTGAGTACAAACCAAATTCTTGGAGAAGGGACATTAATTTGGGCAGGCTTACGTTGGGATTAGTAAGAGTCAAAAGGATATCGTCCGCATATAAACAGATTTTATGCTGTGAATCTCCAATCTGTACACCTGTTATATCATTGGCTTCTCTGACTGCCTGAGCCAGGGGCTCAATAAATAAGGCAAAAAAAGTGGGACTAAGGGGGCATCCTTGTCTGCATCCTCTCTCAAGGAGAACTGATCGAGAAAGGTTTCCATTTATTTTAATTCTGGCTGAGGGGATGTGATAGAGAGATCTCAAACATTTAATTATTTGATCATTAAAGCCGAATCTTTTAAGGGTTAAATACAAATATTCCCAGCGAACCGAGTCGAAAGCTTTTTCGGCGTCCAAGCTAATGGCTACAGATTCAATATCATTGTTTCTTATATGATCAACAAGGTGGAGTGCCCGTCTCACATTGTCCTGGGTCTGTCTATGTTTAACAAAGCCCGTTTGGTCTGTATCTATGAGATCTGGGATTATATCTTCCAGTCTTTTGGCTAATATCGATGCGAATAATCTGTAGTCAATATTCAAAACAGATATTGGCCTGTAGGAACTGCAGTTTGTTTTGTCTTTACCAGGCTTAGGAATTACTGAAATGACTGCTTGTCTCCATGACACAGGGGGTTCTCCGCCGTTGAGAACATAATTAAAACTTTCTTTAAGCATCGGTAGTATTATTTCCCTGAACAATTTATAAAATTCTGAGGGGTAACCATCGGCGCCTGACATTTTATTTGACTTAAGATGTGAAATGGCCTTATTTATTTCTTCATCTGTTATCTCCCGGGTTATTATTCTGTTCTGCTCTGTTCCTATAGATGGTAAGTCCAATGATGTCAGGAAGTCAGATACAGCTCCTATTTCAGACGCTTCAGGTTGGGCATATAAATTTGTGTAATACGTCTCAAAAGCTTTTTGTATATCTTCCAATTTATGGTATGTCCTATTAGTTTGGGGATCTTTTATTTTATGTATACACCTCTCTGTCTGTTGTTTGCGTATTCGCCACGCCAGGAGTCTCTTGGATTTGGGACCATTCTCATAGAAATTTTGTTTGATGAACTTGGCCCTTTCAGATATCTGCTTTTCATAAATATTATTTAAAGTTTGTTTTGTATTTAAGATCTGTTTTAGGACATCAGGGTTGTTATTTACTATGTGTTTACTCTCCAAATATTTTAATTTTTCAGTCAGATCCTTAATTTGTTTATCTCTTTCCTTTTTCTTTTGGGCAGACCATGTTATAAGTTTGCCTCTCAAAACTGCCTTAGCAGCATCCCAGAGCGTGCTTGGAGACACAGATCCATTATTGTTATAAGTGATATAGTCTTTGATTTCGTTCTTTATATATTTCTGACAGTGAGGGTCGTTCAGAAGATTTGTGTTGAGTCTCCACAAAGTGTCCTTGGGTTTACTATCTAGATGTAATATTAAGTATACCCCTGCATGATCAGAAATGTCCCTTGTTCCTATATCACAGTTTATAATCCTATGTCTGTCAAAGTTGGACATGAAAAAATAATCAATTCTCGAGTAAACTGAATGGGGGTGGGAAAAAAAAGTAAAATATTTATCATAAGGGTGTAGGTCTCTCCATATGTCAATCATGCCTAATATTTTAAGAAATTTTTTTATATATACTGCTTCAGCTCCTATCTTCTTTAATTTGTTTGATGAGTCCATGATTGGACAAAGCTGAGTGTTCCAATCTCCCCCACATATTAACACCCCAGATGTTTCCACCGATACTAGATCAAAGATCTTTTTGATCAACTGTTTATTATTTCCCGGAGGTCTATAGACATTCAGTAAAGTGACTTCTTTATGGTCAATAAAACCCTTAACTAGGACATAACGGCCTTCCTTATCAACAATTTGAGAAGAAAACATAAAGTTTATTCTATTTGAAATCAATATCGCAACTCCTCTTGAACTTCCCTTATCAAAAGATGAATAATATGTGTTTTTAAATCCCATTTTTTTCAGCTTATCATGTTCGATGTCTGAGAGATGCGTTTCTTGCCAAAAAATTATATCCTGTTTTTCTCTCTTCATTTTAGCAATAGTTTTACTTCTTTTTATAGGGTTATGTAACCCGTTTACATTCAGAGTGATAACTTTATATGTTTGATGAATCATCTTAACTGACAAAAGGGAAAAGGTAGTACTTATTCGCCTGAATAATCAACCTGACAAGATGACCTGAACAAAACAACTTCTGTCTGTGAATCAAAGTAGAACTGAACATATAATTACACATTACAAACTCAAATGACTTCCACTTCTGAAGTATGAACTCAACTTCAAAGTTCGGTGGGGAAACCCTTAACCATGAAGGGACCCCTGCCTGTGCATTCTGGTGTCTCTGAATAATGATGTTTACATTCAGAGCAGTGCACATTACAAGGCAAACCTGATTTCCCTGCTTAACGGTCGTTCGTTTTTAAATGTAAGGTTAGCATAGGACAAATCGCTTAATGTTTTTTTTTTTTTAATTACACCCTCATAATGCTTACCGGACTCTTACGTCTGTTTATTTACATCATAGCGTTCATGTAGCATCCGGGTTCCGACGGAATGTTTTTAGTTTCTCCTGGATGTTTCTCAGGTGATCACGACGCGTTCTTGCACCTGCCTTTTCCCAAGGGGGGTGTCTCGGTCCTGTTGCGGCTGCGGATCCGGACGCGGATGCAGGTGCTGGTCCCATGGCGGCCGCCCTGGAACTGTCCAGTGTATATCCCCTCTTCTTGAGATCATCCGTTGCCTCCGCTGCGTCGTTGTAGAGGACTGGACCGGTACTGAAAAACACTTTCAGTTTTGCTGGATACAGGGTCTGGAAGCGCAGCCCGTTCTCTTTCAGTATCTTCCTGATGCCGGCGTAGGCTTTCCTCTTTTTTAGTATTTCGGTTGGGAAGTCCTGTTCAAAAAACACTCTTTTTCCCTGGACAGTAATTTCCCTCTTCTTCCAAGCGGCTCGGAGAACAGCTTCTTTTGTTTTATATTCCTGGAAGTAGATTACTATCGACCTCGGGCTGGACCCCTCCGGCGGTTTGGATCCGAGAGACCGATGGCAGCGCTGTATCCCTAGTCTGGGCTCGGAAAGAGACAGTTGGGATCTGATGAACTTATCCACGTAGTCATATATGTCCTCACCTTCAGACCCCTCGGGGATTCCGTGGATGCGTATATTGTTCCGGCGGGAACGGGCCTCCAGGTCAGTGAGCTGGGCTTGCATGCTCTGCTGAATTTCCAACGTGTGTGAAAGCAGCTCACTGATCTCGGCGCTCTGCTCCTCCACAGCTCCCACTCGTTGCTCCGCTTCTCCCACTCTCTCTGTTATTTCTTGTAGGTCAATACCAATAAAGCTGAGCTTCTGGTTGATTTCCTCTCTGAAATCCGTCAGTTCTTTCTTCAGTACTCCTAAAGTCTCGGAGTGTTCTTTCTTCATGTCTGTGCGGATCGCTTTTATCTCGGCGATGATGTTAGCTTGAATAGCATCCATGTCCTCTCGCTTAGCTTGGTTGCTAGCAGTCTCGTGGTCGTCTTCGTTTTCTGATAAATTGTCGTTGATACACTGGTCCTGTTGCGATTTTCCTTTCGTCTTATTTTTCGTGCCCCCTCCCATGCTCAACCACACGTTTTTTAGACTTACAACGCTGATATCTCAGAGGGTTAGAGAACGACCATGCAGGAGCTCGTGTGCTACGCTGTTGCTCGCTTCAGCGCCATGCCGGAAGCGATACAGCAGATAGTTTCAAAAAGATTGCAAATTCCACATAGATGCAAGTTAAAAATAAATAATACAAATAAATACATAAGCAATAAGTAATCGCAGCTGGATTAAAGCTGTTTTAAAGCGTTTTATTCTGCAGAGTGGGAATAAAAACCTGCTGGAACTCACGGTGTAGAGGATGCAGACTGTCGTATAAAATGGTAGTAGCTACAGTATCCGCTGTAACTGTCTGGTGTACAGGGAGGAAGGGTTCAGCTGTGGCTCATCAATCAGCTTACAATTTGATTTACAGAGTTCTTGTTTTTAACAGAAAGGTTTCCAAACCATGACGCCAAAGAAAAAGATAAAATGGACTCAATAAAAGCGTGATAGAATAAAAGCATCATGGTTTCGTCAACGTGCCGAGAGGACAACTTTCTCAAACAGTGCAAACAGTAAAAAAAACAATACATATACATGGAGGGGTTTACAAAAGATAATAGGGTGTGAGATACCAAAAACATGTAAGATAATCTACTTGGGAAATTTAACACAAGATACAACACAAAAAGAGGATGAGTTTCTTGTTAAAGTACTACTATCAGCCAGTAAAAAAATAATTACTAGAATGTGGTAGAAAGTGGAGCAGTGGATGTATTTGAAATAAAAATATTGTTTAGAGCATTTATTTGCTGAAAATGACACCTGCTCAAAATAACTAAGTGTTTTGGACCTCGAACAATAATAATGCAAAAGAAAACAAGTTCATATTAATTTCTAAACAACACTTTTTTTTTTTTTAACTTAGAGTTCAGGAATCAACACTAGTGGAACAACCCCACATTTTAATCACAGCAGTGGTTTTTAACATTCTTCATTAAATATGATCACATGGTCAGTGCCTCATTAAGAACGGTGACATGAGTCCAACAGAAACAGCTGAGTTATTAAGAACGATTTTGGGATGGCGTCTCCATTTGGTCCAGATGTGTAGCCTACATCCACTTTACGCTCTTTTTTTTTCAAATTTAAATCTTAATGCATTTTGATAACACTTGACATCACGACACCCACATGGACAAACACCAGATTGTAGACAGGTCCAAAGGGTTGCAGTTCTATACATTTTCCATGTAATCTCTGATCAATAACCAAAGTCCATCATCTCCGATCATGTTCCAATAAGGCAGCGGTTGCCCAAAGTCTTTCAGCCAAGCGTCAAGATTGAAACAGTTTGACTTTCTGTGTTTCCAGTTGATCCGTACTATTCGTTTGACTGACAGAAAGGCTGAGCGTCTCCTCAGTCAGGATGTCGATGAAGGGAGCAGTTGTCGGTCTGAGAAGTGAAGCTCACTTCTGCGTTCAAAAAACGGGGCTCGTGTCAGAAGGCAGGATGTCTCCATAGACCCCCATGTTAAAATCGCTGACTTTACATCGTCCAAAAACATGATCAAAGCCTGGTGTCAGGACGTTTTTTGGTCTCTACCCCCGTACACACTCTGAGGGGGGTGAATTTTTTTTTAACGCTACTGTTTTACTGTTATTAGGATCAGATTCTGGCCAATCAGGGCGCGGAAACGTTGAGTGACAGGTCCGGAGCGGCTCAGAGACAGGCTGCTTTGAGGCCAGTGGGCGGGGTCTCGGCCTGCCAATCCCAACATGGCGCTGTTCAAACCGCCATATTGGAGTCACAAAAACAACAGGTGACGTCACGGATGCTGCGTCCATTCTTTTTACAGTCTATGGTGTTGACGAAGGTTCATGACGGTGTCCGTTTGGTTTCTGTGGTAAAAGTCTTCATCACAGCTGTGTCCCAGTTCAGCTGCTGCTTCCTCCGCAGGTGCCGTCTGAAGGCCGATGATGTCACATCATTGGGACCAGGCCTGTTCGTGTCGAAGGCTCCTCCTCCAGTGATGACATCAGTCACTCTGACGGCCGAGGACAGGACACCTGAGAAACAAGGTGTTGACCTGAGATCAGTTTCCTGTCAGACTGATGTGTTTAGCTCAGAGTCTCTGTGTGTGTCACACTCACCTGGCTCCTCCTCCTCCTGCTGCTGCTGCTGCTGCCTCCTCCTCCTCCTCCTCTGGGAGCTGCTCCGGTCAGCAGGCGGCGCTGTGGAGACAGAAACGACAAGAAAAAAAGATTAATGAGGGTTTAATCGCATACCATCGTCTACGTTTCTGTTAATAGAGATTTGAAATCGAGCTGAGGAGAAAAATGAGGAAGTGGCGAAAACCAAATGAAGCTTGTTCAGGTCCCTCCCCCCTAACCCGCAAAAACAAGACATATTGCTTTTAATTTTCTGTCTTGATGACTTTTTCATGGTAGCCTGATCGACAGAGGGTTAGATCAGAATGTAAAACTATAATAACTGATGAACCATGACGGAGCCTCACCTCTGTATCTGCGGTCGGCGATGACCCCCCCTGCAGAGACCAGCAGCGTCGAGACCAGTCCACACACCACCAGTATGACCACCAGACTGTTCCTGGGGGGGCGTACGTCCTCTCGGCTCCGCCCTGCAGGTGAGCTCCTCCCCCTCCTCCAGGTACGGCACAGCGCTGGTCACCTGGTACGGTGCTGACTGATGGAACATCCCCTGGTCTTCCATCATCTTCCTGGAGCGGAGCAGCCAGACGACCTTAGGCAGACCCTCCACCTCACTCTGCAGCCTGCGGGGGGCGCCGTCTGGACCGGAGGGTGAGTCCACTACAGACAGATTCAGGATCTGAGGCTCAGCTGTGAACAGACCAATCAGAACATCAGGGTGGTGATGATGGATCGACAGCGCCTTGCAAAAGCATTCATAGCCCTTGAACTTTTCCACATTTTCATGTTACAACCACAAACTAAAAAGGATTTTATTGGGATAGACCAACACAGAGTAGCAGGTTTCCTCCACACATACCAGCGTTTTGCGTGTAGGACAAAAAGTTTAACTTTGATCTTTTATCTGTAATAAATCTTGAACATGAATCCATCTCCTTCCACTTCACAATAATGCGCTACTTTGTGTTGGTCTGTCACATTGAATCCCAATAGAATACATTCACATTTGTGGTTGTAATTGTGAGGCTCTGTACGTGACTGTACGACAGTAATTAGGTCATAAAAATAGGAACATGCACTTCCTGTCTGAGCCGACCTCCAGTGACCTCAGCAGCAGCTGAGCTGTCCGGTCAGGATCATGTGGTTTGGAACAATTGGGCTGGAAAAAGAATCATCTACTGATAAAGTTTAATTACTGTTCAATAACTGGTCATATTTTGGTATTTCGGAGTATGGAAGCCCCGAGGGACAAGTAGAAAGATGATTGTTTTGGGTTTTGGTCTTTGTGAATAAGTGTCCAACCCTTTGTCTCCAATGAAGAAGTTAACAAAATAAAAGTCTGTTTGGATATGATCTTTTGCTCATAGTTTCTGAAAGGAAACATTTCTATAATAATAATGCACACATTAAAAAATTTTGAAAAATACTGTATTTCATGTCCTTTATTACTTTAGACTTAACTGAATAAATAAAGATTTGATGTTTCATTCAGTGTGTATCTAATTAAACACTGAATACATCTGCTCAATTTTACATCGCGATCGTCAACACAGATGCCTTCAAAGAAAACATCTGAGACACCTGCTTTTTCTGTAACAGTAAAGACTCTTCAGTCGTCTGCAGGACAAACACCATCGGGTCTGAGGTGAGTCTCACCTGTTACAGCAGCTTTGTGTCTTTTTGGAAGTAGCTGTTCTTCTGGCTAATCAGAGACAACTCCAATGAATTCCCTCAGTTTCACGTGATTGTCACTGTCAGCCTGTTATCATTTTACTCACCCGAGCTGAGAAGTCACACACACACACAAACACAAACTCTTCGGATCTGAACATTCACACAAGTCACCTGTTGGTCATGAAAAAATTTCGTAGAGTGTTTGCATCCCTGGGTTTTGGTCTTTGTGAATAAGTATGTCCAACCCTTTGTCTTGAAGTTAACAAAATAAAAGTCTGTGTTGTTGTTGATCTTCTGCCTCAGACTTGAAAGCTGGAATTTAAAAACTGTACTAATGTCCTTGCTTTCAGAGTTTCAGAAACATTTGATGCTTTGGAAAAGTCAAAACATCATCTGCTCAAGTTTTAAATAAAAACATCACCAGATGAAAAGAAAACATCTGATGTTGCCTTTTCTATAATAGTAAAGACTCTTCAGTCGTCTGCAGGACAAACACCATCGGGTCTGAGGTGAGTCTCACCTGTTACAGCAGCTTTGTGTCTTTTTCATAGCTGTTCTTCTGGCTGTCCAACTCCACCCTGCAGACGTATCGACCGTTGTCCATCAGCTGGACCTTCCTGATAGGAGTGTGTGGCTGCATCCTCCCACTGACCAGAGCCTCTCACTCTACAGCTGCATTATAGAGGAGCTTTAAAAGAAGTCACTCACACTCACACGCACACACATTCGCAGCTGTGTTGAAAACAATGTAGAGGTTTGTCCTGAGAGTGGCGCCAGAGGAAAAGGTCCTCCAGACTTGAAGCTGGTGAGAAACGATAAGGAAGCAGAAACATCAGCTGGGAAGAAGTAGAAACATCATCAGGGAAGGAAATAAAAACATCACCTGGAAGGAAGTAGAAAGCTGGTAAACTGCTATCAGCTGTTCAGGAAGGAGATTTGTCACGGTGCGTTAAATATGCAAGATCAGCTTGGAAGAAGTAACCATGGTCAAGACCCTGCAAATCCTCACCCTTCTCGTGTCAGTATGGCTGAGGAGGAAACAGAAAACTCACCATGGAAGGAAGCAGAAACATCAGCTGGGAAGAAGAAGAAGAAGCCGAAACATCAGCTGGGAAGAAGAAGAAG
Source organism: Decapterus maruadsi (assembly GCA_030347415.2). Taxonomy (NCBI): domain Eukaryota; kingdom Metazoa; phylum Chordata; class Actinopteri; order Carangiformes; family Carangidae; genus Decapterus; species Decapterus maruadsi. The sequence continues at coordinate 1,416,562 of CM064905.1, read as the reverse complement.
AAGCCGAAACATCAGCTGGGAAGAAGAAGAAGAAGAAGAAGAAGAAACATCAGCTGGGAAGAAACATCAGGAAGGGAAGAAGAAGAAGAAGCCGAAACATCAGCTGGGAAGAAGAAGAAGAAGAAGCCGAAACATCAGCTGGGAAGAAGAAGAAGAAGAAGCCGAAACATCAGCTGGGAAGAAGAAGAAGAAGAAGAAGAAGAAGAAGAAGAAGAAGAAGAAGAAGCCGAAACATCAGCTGGGAAGAAGAAGAAGAAGCCGAAACATCAGCTGGGAAGAAGAAGAAGAAGAAGAAGAAGAAGAAGAAGAAGCCGAAACATCAGCTGGGAAGAAGAAGAAGAAGAAGAAGAAGAAGAAGAAGAAGCCGAAACATCAGCTGGGAAGAAGAAGAAGAAGCCGAAACATCAGCTGGGAAGAAGAAGAAGAAGAAGCCGAAACATCAGCTGGGAAGAAGAAGAAGAAGAAGAAGAAGAAGAAGAAGAAGCCGAAACATCAGCTGGGAAGAAGAAGAAGAAGCCGAAACATCAGCTGGGAAGAAGAAGAAGCCGAAACATCAGCTGGGAAGAAGAAGAAGAAGCCGAAACATCAGCTGGGAAGAAGAAGAAGAAGCCGAAACATCAGCTGGGAAGAAGAAGAAGAAGAAGAAGAAGAAGCCGAAACATCAGCTGGGAAGAAGAAGAAGAAGCCGAAACATCAGCTGGGAAGAAGAAGAAGAAGCCGAAACATCAGCTGGGAAGAAGAAGAAGAAGAAGCCGAAACATCAGCTGGGAAGAAGAAGAAGCCGAAACATCAGCTGGGAAGAAGAAGAAGCCGAAACATCAGCTGGGAAGAAGAAGAAGAAGCTGAAACATCAGCTGGGAAGAAGAAGAAGCTGAAACATCAGCTGGGAAGAAGAAGAAGCCGAAACATCAGCTGGGAAGAAGAAGAAGAAGAAGAAGCCAAAACATCAGCTGGGAAGAAGAAGAAGAAGCCGAAACATCAGCTGGGAAGAAGAAGAAGAAGCCGAAACATCAGCTGGGAAGAAGAAGAAGAAGCCGAAACATCAGCTGGGAAGAAGAAGAAGAAGCCGAAACATCAGCTGGGAAGAAGAAGAAGAAACAACATCAGCTGGGAAGAAGAAGAAGAAGCCGAAACATCAACTGGGAAGAAGAAGCCGAAACAACATCAGCTGGAAATATAATAATATAATAGTTTATTTCTATAGCGCCTTTCATGCACAAAGTGCAGCACAAAGTGCTTTACAGAATAAAAGAAACGTACAATGAGAGGCAGATACAGGCAAGGTAGAAACATTAAAACAGTGCATGCAATTTATGGTTTACAACAACAGCAAAGAAGAATAAAAAAAGAAACAAAAAACAATAAAAGAGATAATAATAATAATAATAATAATAATAATAATACCATAATAATGCCATTAATTAAAAGCCAGGGTATAAAATATAAAAAGATTTAAATAGGTAATCTATCTATTCCGCGTTTTGTAACCACCAAAACCATGTTAGTTAGCTAATTCTCCAGTCAGCGCCCTTGACCAAAGCACTGGCTTAAGATCTGGACTTGGGTTTAATGCAGAGGATGAATTTTGTCTTTGTCTAATGTCACCGTCTAACGGCAGACAAACATTCATATATGGTGTATGGTATGGAAATAAAGAAATCTCTGCATCCATTCATCTCATCTTGGTGGAGAAACATTGAACACCACGGTGCTGTTCCTGACTCTGACCAGCAGAGGGCGCTGCCGAGCCAAACAGGAGACCAGACTCAGTACGAAGCTCAGGATCAAACTGACGAAACTATTTTAACAAGTGACGATGACGATGATGACTCTTCTTCACTGGAAACAAACAGATCATCTCCAGACTAAGAATAGAAGAACAACAACACGAAGAAGAACAACAACAACAACACGAAGAAGAAGAAGAAGAACAACACAAAGAAGAAGAAGAACAACAACACAAAGAAGAAGAAGAACAACAACACAAAGAAAAACAACAACAACACAAAGAAGAAGAAGAAGAACAACACAAAGAAAAACAACAACAACACAAAGAAGAAGAAGAAGAACAACAACAACAACAACACGAAGAAGAACAACAACAACACAAAGAAGAAGAAGAAGAAGAACAACAACAACACGAAGAAGAAGAAGAACAACAACAACAACACGAAGAAGAAGAACAACAACACAAAGAAGAAGGCGGCGAAGAAGAAGAAGAAGGTGGCGGTGAAGACGAAGAAGGTGGCGGTGAAGACAAAGGCGGCGGCAAAGACAAAGGCGGCAGCAAAGACGAAGAGGGCGGCGGCGAAGAAGAAGAAGGCGGCGAAGACGAAGAAGGCGGCGGCGAAGAAGAAGAAGGCGGCGAAGACGAAGAAGGCGGCGGCGAAGAAGAAGAAGAAGAAGAAGGAGAAGGCGGCGGCGAAGAAGAAGAAGAAGAAGAAGAAGAAGAAGGAGAAGGCGGCGAAGAAGAAGAAGGCGGCGGCGAAGAAGAAGAAGAAGGCGGCGGCGAAGAAGAAGAAGGCGGCGGCGAAGAAGAAGGCGGCGAAGAAGAAGGCGGCGAAGAAGAAGGCGGCGAAGAAGAAGGCGGGGGTGAAGAAGAAGAAGGAGAAGGCGAAGACGAAGAAGAAGGTGGCGGTGAAGAAGAAGGCGGCGAAGAAGAAGAAGAAGGCGGCAAAGAAGAAGGCGGCGGCGAAGAAGAAGAAGGAGAAGATGACGGTGAAGAAGAAGAAGACGGTGAAGAAGAAGAAGAAGAAGAAGAAGGAAAAACCTGCAGTCAAACATCAGATTTTCTCTTATGAACGGTAAATAAAGCAAAATACTTAATAAAAACAAACCACCCACATTTCCAGGGCCCGGTCGGTGACTCCCTGAGTCTGTTTAATTCGTACATCAGGCCGACACCTGATGTACGTTTATGAATCTGCTACGTGGTTTTCCAGTGTGATGACTGTGTAGTGTCATAATAGAATATTACTACTACTATATATATTTCTCTGTTCTGCAGAGTTTTATCATGTTCTGTGTCCTGTTGTCTTGAGACATGTCGTGGTGGAACCAAAGATGAATTTATACATTAAAGTTTTCAACGTGTGGTCTCTGAACAAACGGCTGCTGTGGCTTTAACTCCCTGTCCCCGTCCCTCCCTCCAGCCCTGGGCTCCGGGGACGACGGCCGGTCCATGAAGGTGCAGCCGGGGGTCCGGGCCATGGAGGGCGACCCCGTGCTGCTGCCCTGCACCTGCAGCCACCCACAGCACTCCCAGCATTCCTCCCTGCAGGTGCTGTGGCGCCTGGGCCACGGGCAGGGCGCCGCCGTCCTCCACCGCTGCAGCAGCCGGTCCACGGCCCCGCCGCGCCGCCCCCAGCAGGATCAGCGCTAGCGGCTGGAGCACGTCAGCTTCGAGGACAAGATGGGGACCGGGCTCAGGGTGGAAGGTACCGGTCTGGGGCCTTAACGCTACATCGTCCTTAGAGGAATAGTTAAAATGTTATTGTCTATGCATGTGTATCGTTTATTTAGTGACTCACCCCTCATGCTGATGAATTAAATACTCCGGAGTAGGTTTTTATTCCTCAAAGGTCATCTGGAGACCCGGGAGGCCGGTTCTTCATCCAACCTAAACTTTAAATGAGAGTAATAGGGACCAACACAAAAACATCCATAAAACTACACAACAACCCTTTAATATTCCTCCACACTGCTCGTCCACTGCAATCCAAGTGTCCTGAAGGGAGACAGTCCAGAGTTTACTGGAGACAATGTTATTTAGGCCAGTCTGGTCAATCCAGGACTGTTGTCTCCCTGGAGCGTAAAAATGTTTTAGCATTTTTTTTCTAAATGTTTGCTTTTCCATTAGCAGTTTTTTATATCTATTGATATTTAGGTTCTGTGGACTTCAATTTAGTTTATTTAGTGAGGAGGGACAATGTACATTACACATTTAAGAACAAAAAGGTAGATGCACCCAAATGTAGCTTACTGGCTAATTTCCATTGGCAGTCCCCTCAGCTAAAATATAAAGACCAACAGCTTAGGAAAAATACAATATTTACATTACAATCAGTCACATACACATTTCACAATACAGTACATTACAATCAGCGCAGCAGAGGTTAAAGTGCTAGTGTTGGCAGTAAAGTGCTGGAGACTGAAAGTGCAAGGTGTATAAGACAATGGGCTGTGAATAAGGCAAGAGAAAAGAGAAAAAAGGGGGGGGCAAGTCCAGGTCGTGTTTATTGATTTAGAAATGGTGTTTAAGAGTTAATGCCAGTTTTAAGGTAATCAAACAGTGGGAGTGGGGCCAAAAAAAGAAAAGGGGGAGGAGAGGGAATGGAGGAAGAGGAGGAGGTAGAGAGAGAGGAAAAAAGGAAAATAAATAAATTGATGGAGAAAGAAAAAAAGCACCTCCAGGAGTCATGGAAACACCATCACCATCACCTCCACTCACCTGTTTTCCTGTTTCCAGCTCCTCCAAAGATCCTGGCTCTGGAGGTGGAGGGCGGGGAGCAGTCCGGCTACCCCCCCGCTCCATGGCCGCCGGGGCGTCGCTGTCCCTGTCTGTGGGGGCAAAGGTCATCCTGCTGGTGGGGATGGGGGTGTGGATGGTGCTGGGGGGGGCTCTGCAGGAAGTCGGCTGCTGGTGGAAATGACTTGATACTATCATTGTAACCCCCCCCCCCACCTATTGATCCTCACAGTAATATGTAATAACAGCTTTATAAAAGAGCTATGTTTTAAAAAACTAACAGTTTCAACACAACTTCAAATAAATCAGTCGTTTTCAAAACTTGTGCGAAACTTGTGTGAGAAAATTCATTGGTAACCCTTTAATTATGCGAAAGTGTCAAGAAACAGCCAAGAAATAACAATTAATTGCATCATAATGTCTAGAAACAGCCTAGAAAGAACAACTGAAATATCGGTCGACTGCAAAACACTTGGTGGAGAAAAATTCTGGCCTGTTATTTACGTGTTAATCTGACTTTATACACAGCTGTCATCACATTAGCTGGTTGGTTGTGTTGGTCTGCAGCTGCTCTGGGCTGCAGAGACGGTGGTGTAGCTCAGAGCAGCGACTCATGAGTCCGTTTATAACTGTAGTAGCAGAGAGATGCTGTATGGGCAGCATGGCTCCGACCTGTTCAGCTGATGGGGAACGTACCAATGTTCCCCGTTTTGCCCAAAAAGGGTCCTACAGCGGGAACATCAGCACTCATGCTATTTCTCTTGTCCAGTCAAATTACTTTGAATTAACTGTTGTATAAAAGATCACAACAGGATGTAGTTGTCATCATTTGGCAGCCGTCACATGGTTTACAAGAATTCAGGCTATGTTTGACAAGGCAAGGCAATTCTCAAAGGGCTTTACAGTTGTTTGGATGCTCATGCCCTTCTCTCAGGACTGTAAACAAAACTTTTCTCAGAATAATTTTACCTAAGGAAAAACCAAACTGTGTTTTCAGATCTTGCTCTAAAATAGAAAAACACGGACACGTGAATCAACAACCAACAACTAGCCTAAACAGCAACAGGGTGTACCATTTAGTGACTGCAGCCTATACTCTCAGTTTCCAGTCCATAATAACTCAGTGCTCCATAGAGTTACACTTTCTGCCCAAACTGTTGAAATGGTAATAATTATATGAAAACCAGCCTCTGTAGCTGTTCAACCTACACGCAAACAAATAAACCAAAGCCAAACAACAGCACGTGAGTCGCAGCGCTTACCTGGAGAACCGGGACACAGGTCAGGAGCTGTCCGCTGGATGCGTCCATGCAGCGGGGGAGAGTCTCCGTCCAGGAGGCCGGTGCACAACATCTACTGGCTCTAAACATTTTGTTTAGAGTTTTTTTCAAACCTTTATTTATTCTGGGGAGCCAATTGAGAGCAGGGAATTTTTTTCCAATGACGCCCTGATTACAGATGTAGGGTTTTCTAAAAATCCCTAAAAGTGTGTATAAATATTCATTCTTTATTTTACTGGGTTTCTATAATCTCAGGGATGTTAAAAATATGCAGATTATCCCTTTTATATTGCTGTTAGAAGACAAAATGGAGTAGGACGTCATTTCCCTGAATCCTTTGTTTTTTTTTCTTGTTTTTGGCAATAGTCCTATTAAAATAAATAGTGTTCATTTATTACATTAACTCTGTAATTCATGTATTATGTTGTTTAAAAATATTCTATGGTCTTTAAGAAAATTATAAAAGGTTAAAACAGACTAGAACATTCTCCAGCAGCAGGAAGTGTCCCACAGTTCACCGGGACTTTAATCGGTCACAACACTCTGTTCACGTATCTCAGTCGAGTGTGTTTACACAACGGTGAAGTATTTTTCCTCCGAGTCGTGACAGCGAGGTCTCCGCCATTAGCTTAGCAATGATGCTAGTTAGCTCCTCCATTAGCTTAGCAGTGATGCTAGTTAACTCCGACATTAGCTTAGCAGTGATGCTAGTTAACTCCGACATTAGCTTAGCAGTGATGCTAGTTAGCTCCTCCATTAGCTTAGCAGTGATGCTAGTTAGCTCCTCCATTAGCTTAGCAGTGATGCTAGTTAACGCCGACATTAGCTTAGCAGTGATGCTAGTTAACTCCGACATTAGCTGGCTGGCTACACCGCCATGATGCTTCTACACCGAGAGGTCGCGTAAGTACTTGACATTGGAACGAGAGCGAGTGCAGGACACAGGCACGAGACATTATCCAAGGCTGAACTTGCTACTCAATACACATGATACACATGACAACACGACAATGGGACTGTGTTTGTCACAGTCCCCAGAAGAGACAAAGTGATGTCGTGAACGCAAGAACATGCAAAAACACTTACCACTTACAAGACTGACGAGCACAGACAGAACAGACAGCAGACACGGACTTTGCTTCCACATCTTCAGATGACTCGAGGAAACAACTTCAGGGTTGAAATGTTGGATTTGGAGGAAATGAAACAACTGCTTAAATGGCAGGAAGTCTTTGAATGAGGTCAAATTTTTAACTGAATCGCGAGGGTGTTAATGTAGCCGTGCAGCTCTGCAGAAAATCACTGTTTTATGTTCTGAATTTAAATCCTCTCAGACTTGTCTAAGTTTTGTTCTGTGCAGATGATTTCCTCACCCGTTTACACTACTGTAAAGGTATGGAGGACGGAGGGCGGGGCCTCTTTGACTGACAAATTGTGATGTTTCTTTACAAAAATATGTGGTCAGCGATAATGTGCAATTTGCTTCGTTATCTTTCTTTTTTTTTTTTTAGTAGCCTATTTGTGTGTCTTTTTTGCGTTTAATTGACAGGACGGCTATAGAGACGGGGCGTCAGAACACAGTCTCCATCCAGGAGGTCGGTCCATGACATCGACTCGCACACTTTGACTAACAGCAACAACCATCAACCTATAAACAACAACCAATAAGCAACAACTAATAACCAACAGCAACTACAAACAGCAACAACGAATAACCAACAACAAACAACTAACAACTAACAACTACTAGCAACAAACAACCAGCATACCAGCAACAGGGTACAGCAGGCTATGTAGTGACTGCAGCCTATACTCAGTTTCCAGTCCATTATCTAGATTCAACAGCAGTCTAATAACTCAATGCTCCATAGAGTTACACTTTCTGCCCAAACGGTTGAAACAGTAGACTTGTAGTCAAGACCGCCTAATCAGATCGATAGATTGATAGCAATCTCCAAAATAAAAAAGAAAGAAAGAAACATAGCACTTGGGTGGTGGGGTCTCTGACTGTAGCGGGGACCTCAGAGGGGTCACCAAACAGCAACAACCATCAGCCAATAAGCAACAACCTAACAGCAACAATGAATAAACAACCACCAACAGCAACAACCAATAACTAACAACTAAACAACAACCAGCATACCAGCAACAGGGTACAGCAGGCTATGTAGTGACTTTGGGGGGTTTCCAGTCCATTATCTAGATTCAACAGCAGTCTAATAACTCAATGCTCCATAGAGTTACACTTTCTGCCCAAACTCTTGAAACAGTAGACTTGTAGTCAAAAACGCCTAATCAGATCGATAGATTGATAGCAATCTCCAAAATAAAAAAAGAAAGAAAGAAACATAGCACTTGGGTGGTGGGGTCTCTGACTGTAGCGGGGACTGGGAGGGGCAGGGTGATAGAGAGATAGATTTGCTCACGGGCAATCTCCAAAATAAAAAAAGAAAGATAGATAGATGGCAGACGCCAAAATAAAAAAGAAAGAAAGAAACATAGCACTTGGGTGGTGGGGTCTCTGACTGTAGCGGGGACTGGGGGGGGCGGGGCGATAGAGAGATAGATTTGCTCACGGGCAATCTCCAAAATAAAAAAAGAAAGAAAGAAAGATAGATAGATGGCAGACTCCAAAAAAAAAAAAGAAAGAAAGAAACATAGTACTTGGACTGGGGGGGCGGGGCGATAGAGAGATAGATTTGCTCACGGGCAATCTCCAAAATAAAAAAAGAAAGATAGATGGCAGACGCCAAAATAAAAAAAGAAAGAAACATAGCACTTGGGGGCGATCGATAGATAGATAGATAGATGACTCCAAAATAAAGAAAGAAACATAGTACTTGGACTCGGGGGGCGGGGCGATAGAGAGATAGATTTGCTCACGGGCAATCTCCAAAATAAAAAAAGAAAGAAAGATAGATGGCAGACGCCAAAATAAAAAAAGAAAGAAAGAAACATAGCACTTGGGTGGTGGGGTCTCTGACTGTAGCGGGGACTGGGGGGAGATAGATAGATAGATAGATAGATAGATAGATAGATAGATAGATAGATAGATAGATAGATAGATAGATAGATAGATAGATAGATAGATAGATAGATAGATAGATAGATAGATAGATAGATAGATAGATAGATAGATAGATAGATAGATAGATAGATAGATAGATCCAAAAGAAAGAAAGAAACATAGTACTTGGACTGGGGGGCGGGGCGATAGAGAGATAGATTTGCTCACGGGCAATCTCCAAAATAAAAAATGAAAGAAAGATAGATCGATAGATGGCAGACGCCAAAATAAAAAAAGAAAGCAAGAAACATAGTACTTGGACTGGGGGGGGGGGGCAATAGAGAGATAGATTTGCTCACGGGCAATCTCCAAAATAAAAAAAGAAAGAAAGATAGATAGATGGCAGACGCCAAAATAAAAAAAGAAAGAAAGAAACATAGCACTTGGGTGGTGGGGTCTCTGACTGTAGCGGGGACTGGGGGGCGATAGAGAGATAGAAGGCAGACTCCAAAATAAAAAACGTAGCACTTGGGTGGTGGGGCCTCTGACTGTAGCATAGATAGATAGATAGATAGAACGATAGAACGATAGAACGATAGATAGATAGATAGATAGATAGATAGATAGATAGAGAGATAGATAGAGAGATAGATAGAGAGATAGATAGATAGATAGATAGATAGATAGATGGCAGACGCCAAAATAAAAAAAGAAAGAAAGAAACATAGTACTTGGACTGGGGGGGCGGGGCGATAGAGAGATAGATTTGCTCACGGGCAATCTCCAAAATAAAAAAAGAAAGAAAGAAACATAGTACTTGGACTGGGGGGGTGGGGCGATAGAGAGATAGATTTGCTCACGGGCAATCTCCAAAATAAAAAAAGAAAGAAAGATAGATAGATGGCAGACGCCAAAATAAAAAAAAGAAAGAAAGAAACATAGTACTTGGACTGGGGGGGCGGGGCGATAGAGAGATAGATTTGCTCACGGGCAATCTCCAAAATAAAAAAAGAAAGAAAGATAGATAGATAGATGGCAGACGCCAAAATAAAAAAAGAAAGAAAGAAACATAGTACTTGGACTCGGGGGGCGGGGCGATAGAGAGATAGATTTGCTCACGGGCAATCTCCAAAATAAAAAAAGAAAGAAAGATAGATAGATAGATGGCAGACGCCAAAATAAAAAAAGAAAGAAAGAAACATAGCACTTGGGTGGTGGGGTCTCTGACTGTAGCGGGGACTGGGGGGGGCGATAGATAGACAGAAGGCAAACTCCAAAATAAAAAACGTAGCACTTGGGTGGTGGGGCCTCTGACTGTAGCATAGAACGATAGATAGAACGATAGATAGAACGATAGATAGAACGATAGATAGATAGATAGATAGATAGATAGCAGACGCCAAAATAAAAAAGAAAGAAAGAAACATAGTACTTGGACTGGGGGGGCGGGGCGATAGATTTGCTCACGGGCAATCTCCAAAATAAAAAAAGAAAGAAAGATAGATAGATGGCAGACGCCAAAATAAAAAAAGAAAGAAAGAAACATAGCACTTGGACTGGGGGGGTGGGGCGATAGAGAGATAGATTTGCTCACGGGCAATCTCCAAAATAAAAAAAGAAAGAAAGAAACATAGTACTTGGACTGGGGGGGCGGGGCGATAGAGAGATAGATTTGCTCACGGGCAATCTCCAAAATAAAAAAAGAAAGAAAGATAGATAGATGGCAGACGCCAAAATAAAAAAAGAAAGAAAGAAACATAGCACTTGGACTGGGGGGGTGGGGCGATAGAGAGATAGATTTGCTCACGGGCAATCTCCAAAATAAAAAAAGAAAGAAAGAAACATAGTACTTGGACTGGGGGGGCGGGGCGATAGAGAGATAGATTTGCTCACGGGCAATCTCCAAAATAAAAAAAGAAAGAAAGATAGATGAGTCGCTCACGGGCAATCTCCAAAATAAAAAAAGAAAGAAAGAAACATAGCACTTGGGTGGTGGGGCCTCTGACTATAGATAGATAGATAGATAGATAGATAGATAGATAGATAGATAGATAGATAGATAGATAGATAGATAGATAGATAGATAGATAGATAGATAGATAGATAGATAGATAGATAGATAGATCCAAAAGAAAGAAAGAAACATAGTACTTGGACTGGGGGGCGGGGCGATAGAGAGATAGATTTGCTCACGGGCAATCTCCAAAATAAAAAATGAAAGAAAGATAGATCGATAGATGGCAGACGCCAAAATAAAAAAGAAAGCAAGAAACATAGTACTTGGACTGGGGGGGCGGGGCGATAGAGAGATAGATTTGCTCACGGGCAATCTCCAAAATAAAAAAAGAAAGAAAGATAGATAGATGGCAGACGCCAAAATAAAAAAAGAAAGAAAGAAACATAGCACTTGGGTGGTGGGGTCTCTGACTGTAGCGGGGACTGGGGGGGGGGGGGCGATAGACAGAAGGCAAACTCCAAAATAAAAAACGTAGCACTTGGGTGGTGGGGCCTCTGACTGTAGCATAGATAGATAGATAGATAGAACGATAGAACAGACAGACATAGATAGATAGACAGACAGATAGATAGAGAGATAGATAGAGAGATAGATAGATAGATAGATAGATAGATAGATGGCAGACGCCAAAATAAAAAAAGAAAGAAAGAAACATAGTACTTGGACTGGGGGGGCGGGGCGATAGATTTGCTCACGGGCAATCTCCAAAATAAAAAAAGAAAGAAAGATAGATAGATGGCAGACGCCAAAATAAAAAAAGAAAGAAACATAGTACTTGGACTGGGGGGACGGGGATGATAGATTTGCTCACGGGCAATCTCCAAAATGAAAAAGAAAGAAAGATAGATAGATGGCAGACGCCAAAATAAAAAAAGAAAGAAAGAAACATAGTACTTGGACTGGGGGGGCGGGGCGATAGATTTGCTCACGGGCAATCTCCAAAATAAAAAAAGAAAGAAAGATAGATAGATGGCAGACGCCAAAATAAAAAAAGAAAGAAAGAAACATAGTACTTGGACTGGGGGGGCGGGGCGATAGATTTGCTCACGGGCAATCTCCAAAATAAAAAAAGAAAGAAAGATAGATAGATGAGTCGCTCACGGGCAATCTCCAAAATAAAAAAAGAAAGAAAGCGGGGACTGGGGGGGCGATAGATAGATCGATACATAGATAGATAGATCGATACAGCTGGCTATAGTTGTATAGAACTCATCCCTGACTTTTCTCTCAGACAGTCGTATGTGTTGAAACTGTTGTGGTAGTGGATCTTCATCCATGTCTAGCTCAGCAACATCCGTGAAGATTTTTTTCCTTCCCTTGGGTTCTGCTCGCACCTCACTCTCGCACAGCTGTAAAGCCGGGTTTCCACCGAATCAACATCTCTTTTTCCTCACGTTATGATAACTTGATGTCATGATGTATATTTGCTATTCAAACAAACCGCCACAGATCATATTTCTCTTTGATAACCTGGGCCACTTCAGGAGACTTTTGGTTAACCGCACCGACAGCTAAATGCACGTTTATGTTACGGCGCAGTAGAGGCTATGTCCTGTTAAACTTACTGTACGCACTGCAATAATAAGCCCAGCGGACTGACACACACCTGTTGGGTTTTTTTTCTTTTTCCAGCAGCACTGAGCGCGACGTCCGACATGAGATTCAAACCCACTAAATTTAATAACACACAGGTGTTGTGCCAAAAAACGACTGCCTGCCAGAAAACGACTGACCCCAGCGGGAACGCTGAAATACGGGGGGCAGTCACTTTCTGGCAAAGCCTTGCTGAAAAGCGACTGCCCCCTGTTACTAAGGGATGCAAAGGGTGACATTTACCAAATTCACTGTACATGCACGTAGTACCCTCTAGTATTACTCCAGAATTTTTTATGAATATTGCTCTTTGCATTCCTGAAATACAGGGGGCAGTCACTTTCTGGCAAAGCCTTGCTGAAAAGCGACTGCCCTGTATTACTCCAGAAATGTATGTGAAGATTGCGGTTTGCATACAGGGGGCATTTAATGGGTTAAAAAGGCTGTGTAACGTTACTAAATATTATAATAGTAGTAGTAGTAGTAGTAGTAGTAGTAGTAGTAGTAGGGCCTAGTAGTATTAATATTAGGCTATGTTTTTATTTTTGCCCCCTGTATTCCCGCTGGGGTCAGTCGTTTTTTGGCACAACACCGGCAACAGGCTGACTGATCTGTCCTGAGACTGTTGTCATTCTGTCAACTGAGTTAAATGATTCTGGTGAAAAACACGCGGTGGTCTGTCATCCAGGTGCAGAGGGGGTGCAAAGAGGAGATACTGAGCAAGATCGTTATCTGTAGTTTAGGCTACCTTATACTCGCGAGGTGCAGTGCAGGACTCTGCTGTGACGGTGGAGGCATATGGCGGTGGGGGATTAGCGACAATTAAAAAAAAAAAAAAAAGGAAGAAATTTGAAGCGGCGATGATTTGGGTGTGGCGGGGCGCCAATGCTAAATGAATATAGCGGAAACACGGAATGCTGCACTTACCTGGAGAGCCGGGACACAGATCAGAAGATGTCCGCTGGACGCGTCCATGCAGCTGGGAGAGTCAGCGTCCACAAGCTGGTTCAAGACGGCGGTTGTCTCCGTCCATAGAGGCTGATGAGGCCGGTTGACACGGCTGCTCTACGCCCATGCGGTTGTTCAGGGCCACAGGATCAGAAAGGTACCGGGGTTCATTCAAATCCCACTTAGAGCGGGCCACAAACAAATCTTGTTCAGGGCCACCATAATCAAGCCGGTTGACGACGGCGGTTCACGGCGGAGGCTGTCCCTCCTTGAAGCGGCTCCACAACATCAGTCCCACGGTTAAATAAATAAGGCCAAGTCCTCCTCCGTCGCCACAGCTCCACACCTGAGCTGTGCGGTCCGGGTCTCCTCTGGTCGGGGTTCAGGTTCGGTGAGTGAGTCCTGGAGCAGCGTCTTCATGACCGACGGTAACCGGAGACACGTGTTAACTAAACTCTACCAGGAAACCGAGCCACCTGTTCTCGCTCACCTTTTGATTGCGCGCCGGAACTTTTTTTTTTCTCCCGTGACGTCGCGTAGCAGGTTGGTGCATTCACTGTCCTCGGTAAATCACACAATTCACCAGTTGTCCAGCTGTAGACCAGTGGAGGCACCGCGCCACTCTGATGATAAAATCTCTTGTTTAAATAAGAAGCTGCAGGGAATCCACCATCTTTAGCTGAGAACCTAGGACCTGTTTATTTTATTTAGTGTGACCACAGATCATAAAGGGGGGTTTGGCTACACAGAGATAAAAAAAAAACACACACACACACACACACACACACACACACACACACACACACACACACACACACACACACACGCGCAATTATATGCAACATACGATCAACATAAGTGTCAGAATCAGAAATACATTGAGCAGACAGGAAGAGAACAGTGTAAACATTTGGGTCAGAGCTTCAGGGAAAGAAAGTACATTCAGTGTGCAACTGTTTCAGGTGTTCAAGGTGTCCCCATGACCAGAGACAGGAAGAATTGTTGATTGTAGGTTACTATTATTTTCCTGTTGGTGATAGAAAAGCATGATTTGTTCCAGTAGAGAACTAATTTTTTTGATTAGATGTTCAATATGTATTTGGAATGACAACAACAACACACCTGACTCTCCTGTAACCTGTGCACATAGGATGATCTACCATACATAGCCTATTTAAAATGATTTTTAACAGTTTTACAACTTTTTAAATTTATTTAATCCCCTTTTTTTAGAATGAACTTTTTTTTAAATGATCAACAATCACTATTTAGCTATTATGTAAAGTATAACTTTAGGCTTGTTTAACAGGGTTTCATACAGTGCACAGTTGTAGGCTATTGCAAACTTTCAATAATAACCCAGTACAGTTAAATATCGCACAAGAAATGACCATCTTCCTCCTCGTGCATGTGTAACTGAAGGTCAGCGGTCTCATCAGGACTCTCTCACCTCCTCTTGGGGGGTGGGGGGTAAACTGACTGTATTCACTGCACGGCAGCAGCAGCAGAGACTCAACACGTCCTCCACCATCGTCAGCTTGGTAAGGTTTTTTTTTAACATATTTACAGGATTATGATTTGTTTAATTAACAGTAACTTAATTTCTAATAATTAAAATGTTTCTATTGTCATTAATCAGATCACTGTGTGAGCACTTCAGGGTTGCAACTATATAGGGATGCACCGATTGTGAAATTCTGGGCTGATGCTGATGTTAAAAATAACAATTTGGCCGCTGCCGATGTTTGTTGTTTTTGTTATGTATTCCGCCTTTGGTGCCACAGAAACATTATGAGACTACTGTAAAAGTCTTTCAGCTCTTCACCATATTATTGTTTAATGAGCAAATCTTCAGTTTGACACATTTATGAAACAAAAACAACCTTTAATGTCAATTTTTAGTTGACATGACCTTAAACCTCTTACAGTGCCTAGAGTTAGTAATAATCATTAACACACAACACAGTCTTAATACATAAAAACAAAAAAACATACACATATAACATCCAAGACAAACACTTAACATAATGGCCCACTCCTATAGCCTATTGAAAAGACTTCCAGACAGTTGTTGTTTCCCTCACACTGTTGTAATTATGGATTGCACAAGATTGCACTCGTTGGGAAAACTGGAGCTGGAAAGAGCGGCTGTGGAAACAGCATGTTAGGAAGACGAGCCTTTGTGTCGACATTGACTCCAGCCTCAGTGACGGCAGAGTGTTGATGCTCAAACAGTGGCTGTTGTTGATTCTCCAGGTCTGTTTGGGAATGGATGAGGTGAGGACAGAGGAGGCTGAAGCCGCTTTGCTGCTCCTGGTCCTCGTGTGTTTCCTCATCGTGATCCAACCAGACAGATTCACTACAGAAGAACAAGACACAGAGGATGTTTGGAGAAGAAGCAAGAAATACAGCATTGATGTTCACAATAAATTGGAAGTTTTAGCTGTTGTTGTTGTTGTTGTTGTTGTTGTTGTTGACGACGACTGATTACACCACAAATCTCCAACTGATTAGTCGACCATCAGTTATGAATGAAATCATAGTGAAACTCAGTTACTCCCCCTCTGACTGGGGTCCCTGAACGCCACATGGTTGTTCAGCGTCTCGTGCACAGTAACAGTTGGAGTTGACTGCCTCCCTGTGGTCAGAGTGAGGAACTGCAGAACCTTTTACTGGAAAGATTTGATTAAACACAGTTATTGTTTGTTCTGAAAACCAACAAGTACAACTCAACAGTAACTTTCAACATTTATAAAATGTTGAATCTGTTCCTGTTTCCTCAGACATTAGTTTGTCAGTAACAGTGTCGCTGTTTCCTGTAAACACAGGGGGAGGAGTTAGAGAAAGTGAAAGTGTTTAGTTCAGACGCCATGTTGAGACAACATGAAGGAGTGAAGCTGCGTTAGGTGAGTGTTAAACAACATTATTATTATTGACCGTTAAAGTCTCTGAGTCTCAGTCCCTGTGAAGTGGAGGGAAGAAGAGTCAGAGTGAACTGGTGTCCACACAGAGACACTGAGACTAGAGGGGGGACAGCAGGAGGACAGAGACTTCCTGTTGTCTCAGTCTGTCTCAGGCCCTGTCCACACCCAGACTGTTACTGTAAACAGCTGGACACTAGTCCCACATGTTGTTGTTGTTGTTGTTGTTTCTACGTCCAGCGGTGTTGCCCTGGTTACAGGTTAGAGAGCCGACGCTATCCGTTCCGTTTTTTCTGAGGCAAAAAAAAAGTTTTTAAGAAATATACAGTTTCCTACAAAACGCCAACATGAGTGTGTGTGTGTGTGTGTGTGCGCGTGCGTGCGTGCGTGCGTGTGCGCGTGTGTGCGTGTGTGTGAGAGAGAGTCAGCGTTAACAGGCAGTTAAGGGGAAAGTTAAGGGAACTTAAGTCAGACTGCTGAGCTCTGAATCTTCTGTTTATTTCACCTCTTAATGTCAAAACGGTGTGTTTGACCTTCAAAATAAAAGTTTAACACTGATCCAGAGTCTGAAACACAGTTTACTTTAGACCAGGTTCTGGTCAAAAACCACAAGACACAAAAAACTAAACCTGGTCTGATGAAAACAGGTTTCACTGTTTAATGACAGTGAAAGTGTTAAAGTTTTACACTCAACACAAAATGAAACACAGTTTTCACTGTGGTGTATTGATGTGTTGATGAAAAGAAGGGATCACCACCGACACGTCTTTTCTTGCATTCAGAAAAGAGGTTTATTATTATTATTTATTCTAGGGTGCATTTCACAGATGCTACTCATTATCTCATCTAAAGGTTACTAAACACCTAATGCAACATCTTTATGTATCTGTAAATGTCTGTACTCCAAGTTCCAAGTAAGAGCACACAAACAAAGAAAAACACAATACATAATGGTAAAATAGAAAGTTAAGGTGGATAATACACCATATCACATGAGATTCAGAGCTCAGCTGTTGGAGTTAATTTCCCCTTAACTTCCCCCTTAACTGCTGAATCTGAAGCTAAGGTCAGTGTTGTTCAGTGTTTCTGGTTTCCCTCTCAGACCGACTGAAGTCCTGAAGATGAGTGTTAATGTGGAGGAAGAGGAGGACGGACCAGAGTCTCCAGGATCCACCTGTCTGTCCATGAAGAGGGACCGGTCCAAAGGGCAGGGTCCAGTCTTCAGTCCTGGACCTGGACCTGGACCCACCTGCTGGTCTGTGAGGAGTGACGTGTCCAAAGAAGATCCTCCAGACTTCAGTCCTGGACCTGGACCCACCTGTCCGTCTCTGAAGAGTGACCGGTCCAAAGGAGATCCTCCATTCTTCAGTCCTGGACCTGGACCCTCAGACTCAGAGTAAGAGACAGACAACTTTATTAATCCTGCCAGGGGCAACTGGTTGTAACAGCGTGCATACTGACACAAAAAACACAAGCACGCACGATAAAAGCTGCTCCTGCTCCAGCTTCAGCTCCTGCTCCTGCTCCTGCCTCTTTCCCAGCGTTGAATGTGCCCCTCGTGTTCATTGGACATGAATGAATTTATTTGTCCTTCACAGGAAAATTGTTGCCGCCATTACATACATGCTGCCTCAAGAAGTGCGAAAACAAACAGGGCGCGTGGCGTCTGTCCGACTACCCATTTGTCCGACCATACATTTCTTTATTTTTGCGTCCATTAGTCCGACCTCCCATTTCTCCGACTTAAGTAGCCCTAACCCTTTTCCTTACCCTAAACCTAACCTTAGTGCTGTAGAATGAGTAGTCGGAGAAATGAGCTGTCGGACTTTGGGGCAGTCGGACTGACGTATGCTCCCCAAACAAACACCACCTCATTCATGCCTTTCCACCACTCGTACATTACATGGAGACACAGAGACATATAACACATCAACATATGAAGACCACACATTTTACAGATGCGTTCAGTGGTTATTTTCTTTTCATTGTCCTGTTTAGTTCAGCTATGGCAGATGGGATGAAGCTCTTGCTGAACTTTATTTTCTTCCATTTTCTGACCTGGTCTCTCTGCTTCAGGATGCATTCTGGTTTCTGGACCACATGTTTTTTACCAGAGCTCAGGTCTGTTTGCTGGACTCCAATGATCTTGGATCAGACTCTGACGATCTGACTGAGACTGTTCTTGTCCTTCACTGACAGACCATTGAACCAACAAATAGAAGAGAACGTTAAAAGACTCAATAAAAGAATGATAAAAGGAACAAAATGATTTTAGAACTAAAAGAGTTTAGTTTCCTCATCAGGTGGATTCTTTGTTGTCCTGTTTGACAGTGTCAGAGCTTCACTGAGCAGCAGATCTGGATTTGTTCACATGATGATGTCTAATGAGTCAGGAAACAAGATGCTTCAGTGAAGGGACTAAATGCAGTAAATGGAGTCAGTGAAGGTTGAAGCCTGAGTCAGAGAGAAACCAGGAACCAGATCCATCAGACAGATCAGAGATGTGGAGCTGAGACTGTGACATGTTGTTGATCCAGAAATGTCTTGACAGGAGGAAGAGGAGTGGTGTCTCTGACGTCCTGAAGGATCCTGGACAAAGACCCAGAACCAGAGGTGAGCTGCAGACAGCCAATCAGAGCAGCTGTGGACAAGGTGAGAGTGAACATCTGTCTGCTGATGTGGTCATTAGTGAAACCAGGACCTGTTGTTTTCTCCAGAGTCACTGTTCCATCACACAGCACTGACATTTAAGATGAGGATTCAAACCTTCTCTTTGTTGTCTGGAGTTTTTCTGGAGCTGATGAAAATAATCTGATCAGATTGTCAGACTCTCTGTCTTCAGTCTGACTCTGTCTCTTGTCTCTCAGCAGATGGTGGTCTGCAGGAGGTTTTAGATCAACATAAGATCAGTCTGAGGAGCAGATGTGAACGAGTGACTGAAGGAACTGAGGGAACAGGAAGTGGAACAGGAAGTGGAACCCTCCTCAACAAGATCTACACTGAGCTCTACATCACAGAGGGACAGAGTGAAGAGGTTAATACCCAACATGAGGTGAGACAGCTGGAGACAACGTCCAAGAAGAAGACCCTCCAGGACACTACAATCAGGTGCAACGACATCTTTAAAGACTTACCTGTCCAACAGAGAGAGGACGTCTCTACGGTCTCACCTGTCCAACAGAGAGAGGACATCTCTACGGTCTCACCTGTCCAACAGAGAGAGGACGTCTCTACGGTCTCACCTGTCCAACAGAGAGAGGACGTCTCTACGGTCTCATCCGTCCAACAGAGAGAGGACGTCTCTACGGTCTCACCCGTCCAACAGAGAGAGGACGTCTCTACGGTCTCACCCGTCCAACAGAGAGAGGACGTCTCTACGGTCTCACCTGTCCAACAGAGAGAGGACGTCTCTACAGTCTCACCTGTCCAACGGAGAGAGGACGTCTCTACGGTCTCACCTGTCCAACAGAGAGAGGACGCCTCTACGGTCTCACCTGTCCAACGGAGACCCATCAGAGTGGTTCTGACCAACGGCGTCGCTGGCGTTGGAAAAACCTTCTCGGTGCAGAAGTTCACTCTGGACTGGGCCGAGGGCTTGGAGAACCAAGATGTCAGTCTGCTGGTTCTGCTTTCCTTCAGGGAGCTGAACCTGATCAGAGATCAGCGGTTGAGTCTTCTCAGGCTGCTCCATGTTTTCCATCCAACATTACAGAAGGTGACAGCAGAGCAGCTGGCTGTCTGTAAACTTCTCTTCATCTTTGACGGCCTGGATGAAAGCCGACTGTCACTGGACTTCAACAACAGGGAGGTTGTGTCTGATGTCACACAGACGTCATCAGTCAACGTGCTGCTGACAAACCTCATCCAGGGGAATCTGCTTCCCTCGGCTCTGGTCTGGATCACCTCCAGACCTGCGGCGGCCAATCAGATCCCTCCATCATGTGTGGACAGGGTAACAGAGGTCCGAGGCTTCACTGACGCCCAGATGGAGGAGTACTTCAGGAGGAGGTCCAGTGATGAAGATCTGTCCAGAAGAATCATCTCACACATCCAGACGTCCAGGACCCTCCACATCATGTGTCAAGTCCCAGTCTTCTGCTGGATCAGTGCTACAGTTCTGGAGCACATGTTGACCACAGACCAGAGAGGAGAGCTGCCCAAGACCACGACGGACCTGTTCTCACACTTCCTGCTGGTCCAGACCAAGAGGAAGAAGAACAAGTACGGACATGAAGGACATGAGACGAGTCCACAGGAGCTGACGGAGGCCGACAGGGAAGTTCTTCTGAAGCTGGGGAGGCTGGCGTTTGAACAGCTGCAGGAAGGAAACATCATGTTCTACCAAGAAGACCTGGAGCAGTGTGGTCTGGATGTCACAGAGGCCTTGGTGAACTCAGGACTCTGTACTGAGATCTTCAAAAGAGAGAGTGTGATCTTCCAGAAAACAGTCTACTGCTTTGTTCATCTGAGTGTTCAGGAGTTTCTGGCTGCAGTCTACATGTTCCACTGTTTCACCAACAGGAACACACAGGTCCTGGAGAACTTCCTGGGAGAAGAGTCAACAATGTATTACTTTATGAGAAAGGATGATGGTTTAACCCTGGATGACTTCCTGTGGATAGCCATGCAGGAATCCCTCCGCAGTAGAAACGGTCACCTGGACCTGTTTGTTCGCTTCCTTCATGGCCTCTCTCTGGAGTCCAACCAGAGGCTGTTAGGAGGTCTGCTGGGTCAGACAGACAACAGTCCAGGAACCATCCAGAGAATCATCGACAACCTCAAGGAGATGAACAGTTATAAAATCTCTCCTGACAGAAGCATCAACATCTTCCACTGTCTGACGGAGATGAAGGACCAGTCAGTTCATCAGGAGATCCAACAGTTCCTGGAGTCAGAGAACAGATCAGAGGAGAAACTCTCTGAGATCCAGTGTTCAGCTCTGGCCTACATGCTGCAGATGTCAGAGCAGGTTCTGGAGGAGTTGGACCTGGACAAGTACAAGACATCAGATCAGGGACGACGGAAACTGATCCCAGCTGTGAGGAACTGCAGGAAGGCAGAGTGAGTCCATGATCAATAACTTACACACACACACACACACACACACACACACACACACACACACACACACACACACACACACACACACACACACACACACACACACACACAGAGATGATGATGAGGATTATTGTTTCATGTCCAACACAAAGAGAGAAGATGAACTGAACCAGAGTGTGAAGAGCACATGTTGATCACATGATGACATGTTGGTGTGTTTAGTACTAATTGTCTGATTTTACTCTCACACATTTTGTTTCTTCTCTAATCACAGACTTGTTCAGTGTGGACTCTCAGAGCTTCACTGTGAAGTCGTTGCCTCAGCTCTGAAGTCCAGCCCCTCCCACCTGACACACCTGGACCTGAGCTGGAACGACCTGGATGATTCATCAGTGAAGGCTCTGTGTGCTGGACTGGAGAGTCCAAACTGTAGACTGGAGACTCTGAGGTGAGTTCACTGACTGGAGCTGTTGTAGGTGTTTGAAGCTTCAGCTTCTCATTGGTTCAGACATGTCAGGATTTGTGTGTGAGGATTTTTCTGAAGAAGCTGAAGAGAGAAAACAGTTGAGATGAGTCCAGAGAGAAGAAGGTGAGAGCAGTCGTAGTGTTTGTGATGCAGAGCAGCAGAGAACGAGCTCAGCTTCTACAACTGTTGTTGTTGAAGCAACGTGCAGCACTGATCTGAGAGCAGATGTTGAGTTGTGGTCAGAAACACAGCAGCTGCTGGATGTTGTGGAGCTGACAGAACCTGTTTTCTCTCTGTCACTGTTTAACCTGCTTCCTGTTGCTGCAGCTGTTGGACTTTGATTTTCTAAACTTGTTCTTTCTGAAGCTTCTTCAGCTCTGAACAGATGATGAGACACTGAACGCTGTTTGTCCTCAACTCACTGATGTTATTCTTTATTCAGATTGGAGTGGTGCAGTTTGTCAGAGATCAGCTGTTCTTCTCTGGGCTCAGCTCTGAAGTCCAACCCCTCCCACCTGAGACACCTGGACCTGAGCTGGAACAACCTGCAGGATTCAGGAGTGAAGGATCTGAGTGGTTTTCTGGAGAGTCCAGACTGTAGACTGGAGACTCTGAGGTCAGTTCACTGACTGTTGTATCTGATCCACCTACAGTGGATTAAAGTCAACTTATAAAAATAGACTTTCTTCTGAAAACATTAAATAGAAATAGATTATTTTCTGTTTCTATCTTTAGATTTTAATGCATCTTGAGCAGGACATGTCCTAAAAACTAGAAACTCTTCTTCTAAATAATCTGAGACAAATGATGTCAAATGAGTCCAGAAACACAGAGTTGTATTAATTCCTCATTTGAGTCCAGATTTATTTTCCTCTTTATTCAGATTTTTATCAGAAATCAAAGTTCCACCACTTGACACTGGGTTTCATCAGGTCATTGACCCCTGTGCTGTTAGTTTATTGATTTAACCTGATACCAGTTGATCAATAAGGTTATTGATAATAATAATAATAACAATAACAATAATAATAATAATAATAATAATAATAATAATAATAAAGATAATAATGATAATAATAATAATAATAATAATAATAATAATAATAATAACAATAATAATAACTAGAAAATTTCCTCTTGGGAAATTTTGAAAGGGCACCGGGGCTACTGCCGTTCTAACCATCTCTGTCAACATGGGAATCAAACCCACGATCTTAAGGTCAAGACATCACTGCAGCTTCTCAAATATTAATGCTGATCAGACACATGATCATCTTTCTATAAGCACTGATATGGAGGAGCTGTAATCACATGAAGTTACCTGTGTTAGAGTGTGGGAGAGGAGTCAACTCACTCATGTTATTCTGATTCAGATTGGACAGCTGCATTTGTATGTTACCTGTGTGTTTTTAATGTGTGTGTGTGTGTGTGTGTGTAACTGTAATGACATGAAGCTGGTTCTAGAGTCTGTGTGTGTGACTGAGCTGCATCCTGTATCAGTCTGATTTAGCTGTGTGTCTGTGTTTACAAACATCTTAACGAGCTCCAGGTGGATTGTTTATGGAGTTAACGACCCTGGCCTGAGGATCAGAGGTTACCATGACAACTTGAGCTGGTTGCCCATGACGATAGGGGCCCTCAGGCTGAGGCAGACAGAAACGTTGAGAAAAAGACTGATTTTCTGCCTCTGCACTGGTCTCGCATTTAGGCTTATTCTGACAAAACGATAACTCCTATCAGAACAAAAACCAGATCAGCAGTGCCCTAAGGACTTCCTGAAAATTTTGGTATGATTTGGTGTTTCTACAGTAAATATTTTGGCGACACGGGCAGTTTTAAAACATTGGTCCGTTCTGCTCCTCTCAGAAAATTTTTGTATTGCAGTCAATGAGGAGAAGAGACAGACATGGCCGCACTCAGAGGCTGCTAATTCAAATTCTGTAAGTCTCTCTGATATTTTGAACACATTGTGGGAGACACAACAAGTTTGTCTACAAAACTATGAAAAATTATGTGTGTACAGTGTAAATTGTGTCCAAGAGGAGTGTGGAATGAGAAAGAATCAGGAGTTTTTCTGGGTTCTCTCCCACTCTAGCTGATGACATCACGCACTCTAGCACGAACATTCCGTGCAATACACACCCATTATAATCTCATGATTTCTCCAAAAATGATCATGGTCATTGATCAGGGATTGATCAAAAACTATTCAACCTATCAAAACGAGGAGTAATACACCAATACACAAGACTTGTGTCTATTATTTAAAGTTTAAACGGAGTCTCTAGGTGAAAGTATGCCTGAGCAGTAGACGTTTGTTAAACTCCAATGTTTGGTCTTTTTTGCTCTTTTTTTTTCGCTCGTCCCATAGACTTCAATGCAAAATTTTGCGCAGTTTTTCTGCACTTACGTCAGCCCTTGTGAACTGCTGAGAAAAGTAATAGCACACCAATCCCGATGAAGACGCACGTTTTGATATATAATATGTCCTGCAACTCTTCGAGTTGCAGGACTAGTAGCGAACCGAAAATCGTCCGGAAGATGAAAAATAAGAAGAAAAAATCCACAGAATAACAATAGTGCCCGGGACTTATATTAACAAAAACAGCTATTTCATAGCTGTTGGGTCGAGTGCCCTGGCGATGGCCGGTGCCCTAATAATAATAATAACATAGCGGGGTGGTGTTTAGCTCAGTTGGTAGAGCACCCGCCCCATATGTAGAGGCTATAGTCCTTGCTGCAGGCGGCTCCGGTTCAAATCCCGCGTCGGACGGCCCTATACTGCATGTCACCCCCCCGTCTCTGCCTCCGTTTCCTGTCACTCTCTGAACTGTCCTGTCAATAAAGGCATGAAAAGCCAAAAAATATACTTAAAAACAAAACAAAACAATAATAACATAGAAGAATAAAAATACAAAGTTAGTGACATGAAATGGTACAAATATAAATCTGTGTAAAAGAATCAGAATCTATTGATCAGAGAGTTGTAGTCAGTGTTTAGTCCAACAGGTATTGATCAGATATTGATTATTGTATATTGACAGACTGATCTGAGGTCAGCAGCAGCTGATGAATCTGTGCTGACATGTGGATGATGTGTAGAAGGTCACATGATGAAGATCCACAAGAACACAAGGACAAAGTCCTCTATTGATTATTGATCAATGAATTAATCATCTTCTTTTATTCTTTATTCAGATTGGAGGGCTGCAGGTTGTCAGAGATCAGCTGTTCTTCTCTGGTCTCAGCTCTGAAGTCCAACCCCTCCCACCTGAGAGAACTGAACCTGAGGAACAACAACCTGCAGGATTCAGGAGTGAAGGGTCTGAGTGGTTTTCTGGAGAGTCCAGACTGTAGACTGAAGACTCTGAGGTCAGTTCACTGACTGTTACTGTTGTAGATCTTAGATCTTTGATCCACAACTGAACCTGATTGATCTTCACTCAGAACTTGAATCATTGACTTTGATTGAATTGATGAATGACATTTGAAATAGTGGTTGTTGAATATTTGCAGTTGTTGTTGTGTGAGAATGATTCTTCAGTTTCAGCTCATTTCACTCAGTGGTCATGAATAATGTCTGTTCACTTCAGTTCAACCTTCACACACACTCGTATTTCTCTCAGTCAGACGACTCATGTTTTCTAGAAACTCTGGAGAAAATGTCCAGTATCAGCTCATCAACTCACTTCATCTCTATCACAACAATGTGACAAGATCCTCACAACTCCTGTTTGGACAAAGACACTGAAGAAAAAACTCTTCTTTCTGGTCAGAATGAGGGAAACATGGAGGTGTTAACAGGGAGAGCAGGCCAGCCTCAATGAATTAATCTTCTTCTTTTATTCTTTATTCAGATTGGAGAGCTGCAGTTTGTCAGAGATCAGCTGTTCTTCTCTGGTCTCAGCTCTGAAGTCCAACCCCTCCCACCTGAGAGAACTGGACCTGGGTGACAACAAGAACCTGCAGGATTCAGGAGTGAAGGATCTGAGTGGTTTTCTGGAGAGTCCAGACTGTAGACTGGAGACTCTGAGGTCAGTTCACTGACTGTTACTGTTGTAGATCTTAGAGACATTTGAACGTTTTTCTTTCTTTTCTATTTTTTTTTTCCTTTTACAAAAGTCAGACTGAACTACAAAGGAATGATCAATATTAAACATTTGATCGACCTACAGTGGATTCAAGTGATTTTATAACAAATGTTTTTTCTTCTTCTAAATAATCTGAGACAAATGATGTCAAATGAGTCCAGAAACACAGAGTTGTATTAATTCCTCATTTGAGTCCAGATTTATTTTCCTCTTTATTCAGATTTTTATCAGAAATCAAAGTTCCACCACTTGACACTGGGTTTCATCAGGTCCTCACGACGATGTTACTCCATGTTTTCATTCTCCACACACACTCGTTAATTCACAACACACACTCGTTCTCGTCATCGCTGCTCCGTCCCTGAAAGAGAGATGATGATGTCATCACAGCTTAGTGAGTGAGATCAGGAGAAGGACGGATGGAGAACGTCCTGTTATCTGATGCCAACTGAAGAATTAGTTTATTCAGCTGTTTTAACTCTTTTCTCCAGAAAAAGACGTGAATGAGATCATGAATCAATGAGGAAAAAACAACATGATTCTACGATTAGTCGACTATGGACAAAATCTGACCAATCAGATTCAACTATGAAAATCCTTAGTGGAGGACACGCCTCGTTATTATTAACAATAATTAGGGATGTCCCGATCACGTTTTTTGCCCCCGAGTCCGAGTCATTTGATTTTGAGTATCTGCCGATCCCGAGTCCCGATCCGATACTTTGGCAATGCAGTAAAGATTTTAATGTAGATCAACTTTATCATCCCACTATTTTTCTGTTCTTTGTGCTCTACAAGGGATGTAACAATCTCAAAATAACAGCCTACTCTACCTCAATAACGAGCCCATGACATTTATTGCAGCATTGAAAGACGTCATGATATCAAACTCTCACTGTATGATATTAGCACAGTAGCTCCATGGTATAATATTAATTCCATTATCCATAAGTCAACAGGAACATTTGATCAAAAGTAAAATAGCTTATCATGCCTTTCTCAATCACCAGCCTCTCTCCCCTGATCCCACCCTCACCTGCCTGTCTGCCCCCTCTCACTCACTCCCTCTGCTCCTCCTCCCTCTCTAACTTTAAATAAATACCTGCTTCTGTATCTGCCGTCACTATGCTCCATGGCCGGGCAGCGTGTTGCACCGAATGCGCGCCGCTGGCGTTGCTTTGGGTGATGAGCACACATGGGGCAGGTCTACAGTAAATGGGTTTGAGGGTGCAGAAGATGATACGCCCTGCGGCCCGTCTTCGCTTTAGACAGAGAGAGAAAACCCTGACATGCAGCTGATATGTCATATATTCGAGTCCTGATCGGGATGTAACGTCCGATTCTGATCGAGTCTGAAACCACGTGATCGACCCCGATTTCCGATCACGTGATCGGATCGGGACATCCCTAAAAATAATATTAACAGAGAATCATCATCTGATCAGTTATCAATGAATTAATCTTCTTCTTTTATTCTTTATTCAGATTGAGGTGCTGCAGTTTGTCAGAGATCAGCTGTTCTTCTCTGGTCTCAGCTCTGAAGTCCAACCCCTCCCACCTGAGACACCTGGACCTGAGTGGAAACAACCTGCAGGATTCAGGAGTGAAGGTTCTGAGTGGTTTTCTGGAGAGTCCAGACTGTAGACTGGAGACTCTGAGGTCAGTTCACTGACTGTTACTGTTGTAGATCTTAGATCTTTGATCCACAACTGAACCTGATTGATCTTCACTCAGAACTTGAATCATTGACTTTGATTGAATTGATGAATGACATTTGAAATAGTGGTTGTTGAATATTTGCAGTTGTTGTTGTGTGAGAATAATTCTTCAGTTTCAGCTCATTTCACTCAGTGGTCATGAATAATGTCTGTTCACTTCAGTTCAACCTTCACACACACTCGTATTTCTCTCAGTCAGACGACTCATGTTTTCTAGAAACTCTGGAGAAAATGTCCAGTATCAGCTCATCAACTCACTTCATCTCTATCACAACAATGTGACAAGATCCTCACAACTCCTGTTTGGACAAAGACACTGAAGAAAAAACTCTTCTTTCTCGTCATCAATGAATTTATCTTCTTCTTTCATTCTTTATTCAGATTGGATGACTGCTGGTTGTCAGAGATCAGCTGTTCTTCTCTGGTCTCAGCTCTGAAGTCCAACCCCTCCCACCTGAGAGAACTGGACCTGAGAGAGAACTACCTGCAGGATTCAGATGTGAAGGATCTGGATGATCTTGTGAAGAGTCCAGACTGTCGACTGCAGACTGTGAGGTCAGTAGGGGGGCGGAGTCAGTCTGTGCTGCTTTCACCACTATTGGACCAGAGACAACAGTCAGCCAATCAGAGCAGAGAGAGACAACAGTCAGCCAATCAGAGCAGAGAGAGACAACAGTCAGCCAATCAGAGCAGAGAGAGACAACAGTCAGCCAATCAGAGCAGAGAGAGACAACAGTCAGCCAATCAGAGCAGAGAGAGACAACAGTCAGCCAATCAGAGCAGAGAGAGACAACAGTCAGCCAATCAGAGCAGAGAGACAACAGTCAGCCAATCAGAGCAGAGAGACAACAGTCAGCCAATCAGAGCAGAGAGAGACGACAGTCAGCCAATCAGAGCAGAGAGACAACAGTCAGCCAATCAGAGCAGAGAGACAACAGTCAGCCAATCAGAGCAGAGAGACAACAGTCAGCCAATCAGAGCAGAGAGAGACAACAGTCAGCCAATCAGAGCAGAGAGAGACAACAGTCAGCCAATCAGAGCAGAGAGAGACAACAGTCAGCCAATCAGAGCAGAGAGACAACAGTCAGCCAATCAGAGCAGAGAGAGACGATCACTGATCCATCACCTCTGTTCTCTGCTTCTCTCCTCAGATGGTACACTCCTCCCGCCCATCTGTCAGAACCGATCGGAAAGCTGCTCCGCTGTGTAGAGAACAAAGGTCCAGGATCCAATCTGTGTGTTTGATACAAACATCTGGTCACCTGAGGTGGTCCATCTCAGGAGGACGGGGCGTCTGCTCCGTCCTCCGTCGTCAGGGTGATGACCATCATCTGGACGCTGTGGTTTCCCGGTAACGACGAAGCTGCCAGCTCCGACCGATCAGCACCGAAGTCCTGGAGGGGGACGAGAACACAGGCCAAGCTCCACCTGTGGAGCAGAGGCTCCATGGACCAATCAGAGCTGGCGGGGGGGGGGGGGGGGGGGAGACTTCAAAATCTGAAATCTGATGTTTACAAAAAGCTGCAGAATATCATCATCACCACCACCTGTGGAGCAGAGGCTCCATGGACTAGGGATGGGCATTTGAAGAAATCTTTTTCATCGATCGTTGGGAAAATTAACGATCAATTATCGATTTAATCGTTAATATTACCATTAATATTAATATTCAACAAAATGTGTGCGGCTATGGCGTGTGCCAGTAATTCAGGGCAGTCCTGTGAAGGAAGAAGGTCAGACACGGACGTCTGTGTGCTTGTGCTTCACTGTTGGGACAGCGCCGGTGACGGCATTTACAGTAAAAAAAGAAAAGAAGAAGAAAAAAGGATCGTTGCGCTACCTGGCTCACCTGCAGCTGAGCTGTCAGCTCTGCTGTCTCTCTCTTCAGCCTCGTGTTCGGCTGCACTTGTACGAAAAAAAAAAATCACAAGCACTTTCAAACTGTGAAAGCATGTGTTTTATTATTATTTCTGTAGCCAAACAGCGCGCTGATCCGCTGAGCACAGAAAAGAGAAAGAAACTCTGCAGGATATTTAGGCCTCCTCTTAGTTTCATTTTAACCGTCGTCAAACATCTTTGGACTAATTATAACGTTACATAAATGACTCGTAGCTGGTAACTTACAGAGAGAGTGGAGGCTCCTTCCACACCGCTGCTGAAAACCAAACCTACTGATCAGAGCGGGCGGAGCTGCGGTGTCGCAGCTCACGTCTCTGTTGCACCGAGTCCGCAGCACAAGCGCGTCTCGTCATATTTATGAATTATTTCACTCTTAAACCATGTAATAATAATAATAATAATAATTAAAGCCGCAAGCGGCGATGACGGGCCCTCGCTCGTCCATGCGACCACGGGGGCCTGAGGCGCGCGGGGGCCGTGGCACAAAGGGAAAAGGGCGAAAAAGCGTTGAGGGAGCGGGAAAATGCGATGTGTTGTTCGTACACCAGGTGGCGCTACCAAGCCAGATGTGGGTAGGGACGTTCAGGGGCTGACGGGGATCACACACATGAAGTTTGAATTCAATTGGACAATGTAAATGTAAAACAGCTAACTTCCTGTTACCACCAGGGGGCGCATTTGTATGAACCCAGATGGGGGTAGGTGTGTCCAGGGGTGGAGTCTCAACAAACTTGTAAAATTTGAAGTCGATCGGACAATGTAAGTGTAAACCAAGCCACTTCCTGTTACCACCGGGGGGCGCATTGAGTAAAGTGGGCAAGCCATACATTGCAGCGTTCAGGGTGGAGCCACCATCATCTTCAGCAAGTTTGAAGTTGATAGGATAAAGTATGTGGGCGTGACACCCAACCGAATGTGGGTGGCGATCAAGCCTAAGTTTGGCGCCCACCAGAAGCCACGCCCTTTGACCTATCGACCTACGGAGCACAAGCTGTACTCAGCTAGGTCTGAAGATGTTGTCTATCAAATTTGGAGCATGTTGGGCGAACCGTTTCGGACAACTAAATTTGGCGCCAAAAATGACCAATTCAAAATGGCTGAGTTCTTGTTGACATTTTACCATTTTACCAAATTTTACGGGCGCCGCTCTATCAGATCAAAGACCATCCCACCCTCTACCTGTGTATCAATTTTCATGATGATACGAGTTTATTAAAGCCATCAAAAGGGCAAACGTAATTTCATGGTAAGGGACGACAGTCGCCGCGTCGCTACGTGGACGCCATTGCTCGAAGCTTCACAGCGTTCATGGTGTAGCTTCACCAACTAGTTCTGCATGTTTTAGAAGTGGAATGAAGTTGATGGGGTCAACTATGTGCCATCAGTACACGTTAAAGGAAAACCTGGCCACTTCCTGTTACCACAGGGGGGCGCTATGAGTGACATGGTAAAACAATACATCAGGACGTTCAGGGCGGAGCCAGCATCATCTCCAGCAAGTTTGAAGCTGATCAGATAAAGTATGTGGGTTTTATAGCTGTTCGAAGGTGAAATGGCGAGCAAACGAAAAGTCGCCAAAATTCTCAAGGCCGCAGAAGCCACGCCCTTTGACCTAGAGACCTATAGAGCACAACTTTTGATCAGCATGACATCTCGAAGGCATGTAGCCAATTTGAAGTCAATCGGACGAAATGCCTAGGAGGAGATAGGTCAAAAAGGTCAAAATTTCAATTCAAAATGGCCGACTTCCTGTTGGTCTGAGGGCGAGGGACCCTGAGACTTTTTTTTTGCGTCTTGATGAGATCTATTAGCATACCAAATTTCATGTTTGTAGGTGAAACACACACAAAGTTATTCAGTTTTCAAATTTTCTAGGGGGCGCTATTCAGCCATTTGGCCACGCCCATTTCCAACGACTTTAAAATATTAAATTTTTCGCGAGGCCTGATGTGCATGCCAAAATGCACGCGTTTTCATGCACGTTGAGGCCATGAAAAACGCGATCATAGGTTGACAATAATAATCCTAGGTGTCAAAGCAATTACAATAGGGCCTTCGCCTAGGCGAGTGCCTCGCCGCTCGGGCCCTAATAATAATAGGCCTGTATAATAATACTTATATAGAGTTTATTGGTTGTTAACTTGTTATGAAAAAATTTAACCGAGATTTATTTCTCCATGACAACCTCTGCCCTCTACATGATCCCTTATAATAAATCGATAAAAAAATTTCCGTGCTCGATAAAATTCTTAACGATCAGTAATCGATCATTGATTAATCATGCCCATCCCTACCATGGACCAATCAGAGCTGAGGGGGATAGGAGATGGACTTCAAAATCTGACATGTTTACAAAAAGCTGCAGAACATCATCATCATCATCATCATCACCATCACCATGGAGACGGAGCAGCTCACCTTCTCTCCTGATACGTGGTCCAGAACTGAGCTCTGGGGTTTTTTCTCAGAAGAAAAGCGACGGTCACCAGGACGTCCTCGAAGTCTGACGGAGACATTCACAGCTTCTTATTATAGCATAGCATATTATATTATGTTATATTTTATACATGTAGGTTAGGAAAAAAAAGTTAGGAAAAAAAGGAATGCATTATTGTTTGTTGTTTAAACCATGTGTTTATAATGTTGACATAAATTCAATAAACTCAAATTAATGTAATGTTATGTTCTATATAAAGTGTGATATTGCTGTCTTTCCCTCACTGACACGCTGAGTTCATGTGAACAGCAGATCTCTGGTAAAGTCACAGCGCCACCTTCTGGCAGCGGTGAGTACAGCGTTTCAGTTGTGTTGAGAAACCAAAGATATTGAATAAATGGAAAGATAGTCCATGAGCGGCTGCTCCAATGATAGAAAACTGTATACACTTCCTGTCTCTCTAAATGGGCGGGGCCAACCGTCACCCCACATCGGCTGTGATCATGTGTGTGGATTTATACAATTTGTAGGTAGGTGAAAGTGAGATATTTATATTTTCTTATGATAACATTAAATATTTACACTAGTAACAGTCATATTTAACATGACAAAAATAATTTAAATCATTTTCACGGGAGTTCGCGGCCGTTTGTTTGACGTTGCCTAGGAGATCTGTGCCAAATCTCGCGAGAGTGTGTCGTAGAGCCAGAGACAGGTCTTGAACAAAGTGCATTTTCTCCTGATGTGTCCGTCTGAAAATTACCATTTTCATGTCTAACTGTTCAGAAGAGATGTGGCTTTTGGAAAATGAGTCCGAAATTTTCTTCAGTGACTGTGGGGAGTAAGACCCGACCATAATCGGTGTTCACGTTAAATTGTCCCATTGGAGTCAATACACTCCAGGCTGCCTCTGGTCTCCCTAAAGGGGCGTGGCCGTGCAGAAGCCCACGTGACATGCATACAGGAAGCTGCCCGTCATGGACGGTCTTGGTTTATAAACCGTCTTTGGAGAAACCCTGTGAAGAGTGTGTCTGGTAGACTGGTTGTTATGGATACCCACTATTCTTCCTGGGGTCCGTTTAAAGACAGACAACTTTAAATAGAATAAAGTCCAACAATTAAATCCAACTACAAAAATACACACTATCAACAACAATCCAATATAATTAGCACAAAAAATAGGATTAAAAAAGATTTACAATAATCTATCTGATAAAAAGCATTATTGATTATTCTTTATTTCTCTAAAGAATAATCTTTATTACACAGTTTCACCCTACAGACTCTTATACACACATTTCTAGATATCCAGTGTTATTGATGATTCTTGTTGTTTTTTTCGTCATGTGCAATGTGTTTTGTATTTGTAGGTATTAGTCCGTATTATCACAGATAATCTGACCTCGCGGCTCGTAGAAAACGTCGGAGCCCAGGATGAGGTCCAGCTCAGGAAGCAGGACCAGGCCCAGGACCTGGACCCGCCGCAGGCCGTTGGCCTCCACGCTGCGCCGGCAGTTCTCCAGACACGGAGGAGACCTGGCGTCGTCCGACAGGATGACCTGAGCGCCGCAGCGGGCGGCCACCACGCCGGGCAGACTCACACCGGCCCCCAGCTGCACACACAGCAGAGTTGGTGTTCTCACTGTTACACAATTAATTCATCACAAAGTTCCTAAAAACTTTTACTTTACCTCAAGGTGAATGTTCATTGAATGACAAATACAGTCAGTCTATCATAGATACTAACGTGTCTTGTGTAATAATATTTTAACTATATTTGATTTTACACATTCATAGTTTTGTGAATGAACGGATGCTTCCTCACCTCCAGCACCGTGCGTCCGGCCAGCTGCTCCCTCCGGCTCCACAGGAACTGAGCCAGCACCACGGCGCTGGGCCACACATACATCCCATACTGAGGGTCCAGGACCTGGGGGGGGGCGGGGGGGGGCAGACCAGCAGGCTTCAGTGTAAACCTTAATTTCTGCTTCACTTTCTGTCTCCAGGGCCCAGTTGTTTCATCTTTGATAATGGATTGGGCCAAATCTTGAAAATGATGATCAGATAACTTTTGAACAATTGGACCCTGAATATAATTTGTTGTGCAGGAGGACGCTGACACGACCAACAATGTTTTTTTTTTGTGATCAACTTTTTTTATTTTACTGAGAAACTTGGAAAGGTACAAGTCAACACTACAACAATAAATCATAAGCCATACATTCATATATTGTATACCCATACCTACAAACGCACAAGGATACATAACAGCAAACAACAAAACTCAGAAAGTAATTTAAAAAATAAATAAAAATAAAATAAAATAAAATAAAAATAAATAAAAGGTAAGAAATAAAAACAAATATACAATAGGTTAAATAAAAATAAATTACATGTGAATGCAATAAGGTCAGAGAGAGAATAAGCAATTACATAAACAAAAATAACCCCCCCAAACATAAACCACCCACCCCCTGGATCCAGACCTCAAAAGCCTTAATCACACACTACAGTTGAAGCGCACGGAGGACAGTTAGGAGCGAGTTCCAAGCCTCTATTGCAGATTCCTTGGCTCCATGCACTCGTGCTGTTGACAACTCCAAATAGACAATGTCCAGGTAAGTCAAAACCCACAATCGGAAGGAAAGTGAGTGAGGAGGTTTCCAGCGTGTGGCAACTAGTTTTTTTGCAGCTGTGATTCCTGCCAACAAAGCTCTCCTCTCGTCCAATGTCAATCCCAGCCCTGATAAATCATTTAAAATCAGTGTGTCAGGTGAACAGGGCAGTCTGATCTTGAACAACTGGGATAGATTCAAGGCAACCATTTTCCAGAATTCCGCCACTGGTGTGCACTCCCAGAACATATGAAAAAAACTGCCGATCACTTTGGAAGAACATAATGTACATGTAGGATCATTTATAACTTTCATCAAATGAAGCTTCCTAGGAGTAAAGTACACTCTATGAATATAATTATAGTGTATTTGCTGATGGTCAGGATTTCTGGATGCTAAATTTACATCAACCCATACTCTATCCCAATCAAATGTAGCTTTCAAATTTGGGATATCTTTCCTCCATGTTTTATCTAATGCCAGAGGTCTGTAAGAGTGTCGCAATACAAACCAATAAAGTCTTGAAACAAAACCACTTGTGCTTCTAGCAGAGACAAACAACTTGTGGACTGGGTGTGTTACAGGAGGGCTCTGTAGTGAAATACCATTGTCTTTTAAGGTAGATCTCAGTTGCAAATAAAAGAAAAAGGAGTTACGCGTTACACCATATTTATTACAAATGTCCTGAAAAGTAAGTAACCCCTCTTCTCCAAAGATATCATTAAGTGTACAAATATTCTTTCTTTCCCAATCAGGAAAACAAATATGTTGTCCCCCGATCAACAATCTATCATTGTTAAATATTGGAGAATGTGGGCCCCATGCAGAAGAGCAACCAACTAACTTCTCCACCCTCCTCCATACAAGTAACAAATATGAAATCATAGAACCAAATCTTAAGCGGCATTGGTGGACTGAGATGTTAGAATGCAAAAAGCTAGCAAATGAATATGGGGCTAATATCTGCTCCTCTAGAGCACGCCATGATACCTGAGCGTTAGGTTGGAACCAAGTTAATAAAGGTCGAAGTGTAAAGGCCCACTTATAAATTTTAAAGTTCGGAAGAGACAAACCACCAGCTTGCTTTTCCCGCTGCATTGTGGTAAGATTAATGCGGGGTCGTTTATTACGCCAAATAAATTTTGTTATAGCTGATTGTAATTTGCACCAATATTGAGGAGGCGGAGGAAGGGGGAGCATTGAGCTCACAAAATTGACTCTCGGCAGTATATTCATTTTAATTATCGCTACCCTGCCACGGAGTGAATTTGGCAGGTTAGACCACCTGTTCAGATCTGCAATGATTTTATTAAGTGTATTACCAAAATTATTTTTAGCTATTGTCTGTACAGAAGAGTAGATATCTATCCCCAGATAAATAAAGTTTTTAGAAACTGGAATGGATGCAGGAATAGGGACGTTACACATGGCCTGATTCAGAGGGAGCAAGGTTGATTTCTGCCAATTTATTTTAAAACCGGAAAGCTTGCCATAACCTTCAAAGGTTGACAAAACATGTGGGATACATTGCACTGGGTTGTTTAAATACAATAAAACATCATCAGCATAAAGCGAAATGTGATGATGTGTTCCTCTAATGGTAATTGGAGAGATTGTGGGAGACCTGCGAATGGCCTGTGCCAGTGGTTCAAGAGAAAGGGCAAATAACAGAGGGCTGAGAGGACAGCCCTGCCTCGATCCTCTCGATATAGCAAAGGGAGGAGAGCTAGTTTTGCCTGTAAGCACCACAGCCGTTGGGTTTTTATATAGCACCTTAATCATATTAATGAACGGCACACCAAATCCCATAGACTCAAGTACTGACCATAGAAAGGGCCACTCCAGGCGGTCGAAGGCCTTCATCGCATCTAGTGACAGGACAGCAGCAGGGGAACTCAGGGTTTGAGCACCATCTATAACATGCAATAATCGTCTAACGTTATCCGTCGCCAGTCTAGACTTTATAAACCCTGTTTGGTCACTGTGAACTAACTCTGTCATATGAGCTTGAAGCCGCCGCGCCAGCAATTTGGCAAAAACCTTTAAATCTGCATTTAAAAGCGAGAGAGGCCTGTAACTGGAGCACTCGACCGGATCCTTTCCCTTTTTAAGAAGAAGTGAGATTAAAGCCGAGTTAACATCTCTCGAAAATGAGCCTACTTCGATTGAATATTGGATCATATCCACTAGCAGTGGGCCGATCAATGGCCAGAAAGTAAGATAGAATTCAGGTGGGATTCCGTCCGGCCCTGGTGATCTACCTTTACGCATGCCTCTGACGGCTGCTTCACACTCCTGCAACGTAACAGAGGCATCTAGTTTTATAGAGTCATCTTCACTAAGGCGAGCTAATTTAATGTCATTTAAGAAATTATTGCAGGCTTGTTTATCAAAATGACTTTCTGAACTATACAGCTCCTGATAGAAAGAGGCAAGAGAGGCATTTACTTTTTTTGGGTCAGATTGTATAATGCCATCTTTATCTTTGATGCAAAAAATGTCAGCAAAGTGCTCATCTTTTCGAAGCTTCATTGCTAAGAGATGACTGGGTTTGGAGGAGTTAAAATAGTAAGTTTGCCTCGTTTTGTGCATGAGGAATTCTGAACGGCGTTTCAGGAGAGAGTTAATCTCTTTTTTAATCAGTTCTTTCTGTAGGGCTATGCGGTCATTAAAATTATGTTGCAAGGTGGCATCAAGTGTTGCATATTTTAATTCTAAAGCCTCTAATTTGGCCGAGCGCTCCTTATTTCGTATTGAGGCATATAAGGTGGTGTTGCTTCTTATAAAGCCCTTCACTGCCTCCCAAAGTATTCTAGGATCGGACACAGAGCCGACATTAAACTCCAAAAATTCCCTGAAATTGCTTTCAAACTGAGTTTTAAATGTTTCATCTCGAAGTAAGGATGAGTTAAAGCGCCACCTAGGGGCTTTGGTAGAAGATGGACGAACAGTAACTGAACAATGTATTGGTTTGTGGTCTGACCAGGTAACTGGAATATAATGTGCATTTTGAATATTTTGAAATAAATCTTGGGAGGCGAAGATAAAATCTAACCTCGAAAAGGATTTGTGTCTCCCTGAGTAAAATGAGAAGTCTTTTAGAGA
Source organism: Decapterus maruadsi (assembly GCA_030347415.2). Classification (NCBI taxonomy): domain Eukaryota; kingdom Metazoa; phylum Chordata; class Actinopteri; order Carangiformes; family Carangidae; genus Decapterus; species Decapterus maruadsi. The sequence continues at coordinate 1,378,936 of CM064905.1, read as the reverse complement.
AGGGTTTAACATACGCCAAATGTCAACCATGCCTGTATCGGCTGCCCACTGGCGCAGCGCCTCAGATGCAAGACGTTGGTCTCTGGTCTCAACGCCGCCCGTTTTGTCCATACTGCTGTCCCACACCGCATTGAAATCTGCCCCTAGAACTAAATGAAATCCTGTGAGATCAAGCAAAGTTTTAGTTAATAGTACATAAAAAGCGGCATCAAATGCATTAGGGGCATAAGCAGAAATAAGTGCAATGTTTTTCCCATCCATTCGGATTTTGGCAATAGCCATCCGACCAGCATTGTCTGCCCAAGAGTCAATCATATCAAATTTTAGTTTCCGTTTACACAGTACCATTACTCCTCTACATTTAGTAGATGCAGAAGAAGTTGCTATGGGGTGATAAAACTTATTAGCTAATCGACCCGCATCTTTGGATAATAAATGTGACTCCTGAATCATAGCAAAATCTATATTTTTCTTACGTAAAAAATCTAGTACAGTAGTTCTTTTATGTGGAATGTTAAGACCCCTGGCATTGACTGAAATGAGATTAAGAGCAGTCATATGCTAAAAGATGTTGTAAAAAATAAAATAAATAAATAGCATAAAGTTGCCTCTATAGTAGTGAGAGAGAAGTCTGGATCCATAAAAGAAAAACACCCCAAAACAAGAAAGGACAAAAAACATCAAAAAACACCAAAAAGAACAAAGGAAGGTGAAGAAGAAAAATACTTTCAAACCTTCCTGATAAGTCCGCAGCTGGACAACTAACTCAAGGAACTATGAGTTTCTGGCCACCCAAGTAAGGCAGCAGCACCACCAATTATCAAATATCAAAAATAGCAGCAGTGTGAACATCTCTTTTTTTTTTTTTTTTTCTCTCCTCCCCAGCAATAAAACATCTGGTTTGTAACAGTTATGCAACACCTTTGGCATTTTCGGTCAAGCCCCCCCCTCACATACACACCCCGTGGATCCGCATCACTTGCAGACTAGGCACCAAACAGTATCAATGTACACATACTGATAGTGCAGGTATGGCCTGTAGATTAAAATAAAATATGCCAGTAAAATAAAATAAAAACAATAGTGATGACGCTGGGATGAAAAAACAAAACAAAACATTCCCATCTTCAATGCAATGAAATGAAAAATGTTCATCTGAATGTCCATCAGAGAGGGGGCTGAAGATATGAAAAATGAAAACATAAATCACAATGTCTTACCCAGGTCACTCTGACGGGGGGGGGGGGGGGGGGGGGGGGTCATTTTAAGTCGGTGTCACTTACAGGTTCTTGATGCATCTCAGAGCCTTCTTTGGGTCATCAAAACGATGCTTTATCCCGCTTGCTGTTGTGAATGAAAGCACAGCTGGATAGCCCATGCCAAACGGGATTTTCGCTGAGTGAAGCAGACGTTTACACTCCAGAAAGGAGTGTCGTCGCTCCTGCGTGGCCTTGGAGAAATCTTGATAGAAGCTTATTTTGTGATTCTGCCAACGGACGTCGCCGATTTCCCTCGCCAGTTGTCTCACCCGCTCCTTCTGTTGAAACCTCAGGAAGCGCACGATGAAAGGCCTTGGGGGGGCTCCGGGCTTAGCTGGCAATAGCGACCGATGTGCACGCTCCAAATCCAGGCCCCCTTGGAAGTCAGCTTGGAGGATTTCGGGGAGGGTAGCGCTCAAAAACGATATAGCATCTTTATCTTCAACTCGTTCCGGGAAACCATAGATGCGTAGATTAACTCGCCTTTCCCGGTCCTCATACTCGGTCAACTTGGCGTTCAGCCTTTCCACCTCAGAGGCCGCTGCCGGGGGCGAGTCGCACCGCTGCCTCTCTGCTTCTTCTAGCATGTCCAAACGGGCCTCGGCGCTAGTCATCCTGGTTAGCACGTCAGCTAATTTAGCTTCCACTGCCTCGACAGCTCTTCTCGTTTCTGACACGTCTTTGCGGATGTCTGCAAAGTGTTTGGTTTGGTCGTTGATGATTTTCGTTTGCGACTCTGACAATTTCTGAAGAAGCTCGTGTATTTTAGCAGTTGAAGCTGACTCGTCCGCAGGCTGCCGGGCTGGAGTAGCAGGAGAGGTCTGGTTAGCTTTGAAGCTATAAGTAGCTCTGGTGCTCGGTTGTTGTTGTTGGGATGCAATTGCATCATTTTTCCGGTTGTTCGGCATCTCGGTGGGAGGAAAAGGTTACAGTCGGCAATTTGTGAGAGAATAGTGTGAAAAAAGTGCGAAAGCCGATATATTCACACAAAATGTCAAAAGGTGGTGCCGGAGCTCTCAGCCTAAGCAGCCATCTTGCTCGGCGTCATCACGTGACCGAGGACGCTGACACGACCAACAATGTTGAGACTTTCTTTTTTAAATTATCAGGGAGAGTTGTGCTTCAATGCTCAATGACAATAAAAGGAAACTGAATTGAAATGAGACACATTTTACCTTCATCAAAAAAGAAACAAACTATGCTCTTCATATATCCAGAGGATGTTAATACTAATGATAATGTCGGTTAATTAAGGTGACCAGATTTCTGAAATAAAAATAGGAGGCATTGTACATCATATGATCTTCATAGATAATGTTAATCATGATAATGTTTGTTAATGCAGAGAGAGGGGGGGACAAACCTCTGGGATGGAGACAGACAGAGACTCTGACTTGTTTCTCTTCTTGTCTTCAAACGTGAAAACTTTACAAACTATACTAGGCGCTACGCTGCTAACAGCTAAGCTAACAGCCTCCGACATTACGCCAGTTGCCGTTCTAGGTGTTAGTCTTCTGATTATAAATGAACATGAACTAGTTTCACTGTTGTTTCTACTCTGTTATAACACCGGCGTCCGGCGGCGGCGGCCATGCTGCATGTGTCTGTCTGTTATTTCCGCGCCGGACACGCAGCAAAAAGAAGGGCGTGACAACAGCCAATCAAATGCGCGTATACGCCTGGCGGGAAGGCATATCCTACCTGTCGCTACCCGATCTGCGATGCTACCCGATTTGTAACAGCCACGTACGGCAACTCCACTTGGACAAACTTAGTTGAATTGACTTAGGTCTTATGATCACTGCCCTATCTCTGTGCCCTATGTGCGTCGCCAGAGACGGTTTATCTTTTTATTTTTTAAAAACAAACTTTATTAGCAATGTAAATTGAGGGTTCGTTGTGGTGGTGTGGATATTAATGCTCAGAAAACAGGAACAGGCTGTGTCTCAATTCAGCGGCTGCAGCCTTCGAAGTGCGCATTTGAAGGCCGATTACGTCAAAGCGCTGCGCGAAGGCTGTCCCAATTCGTCCAAATTGGAAGGCTCCTCCAAATGCAGCCTCCAAATGCGTCCTCCTTTCCCGTGAATTCGGAGGATGCATCGCTACTATCCTTCGTGGCCTCCCGTATCCCAAGATGCTTTGCACACCGGTGTTGTTATTAGCAACCTAGCCGCTAGCTGTCGAACGTAGCAGCTCTGTGCTGCAGCCACGGTAAAAAATATAATAATAAAACACCCAACCTTTAAGTTAATAAATATATTTTGTTGAAAGCAATCGTGTTGTTTGAAACATGACGAATAACAAACACGAAACTCACCGGTGCAGCTTTAAATCTACGTTAAACTCTAATGAATTACAAAGACTATGAATCTCCATCATGAACTTTTCTTAGCTCCAGAAATAGCAGCATTAACAGTAAATATCTGATATGAACCCGTGTTAACCCACAGCAGCTGCAGGACTTTACACAAAGTCTTTCACAACACATTGAACAACAGTTTCTTTTACACAGCATGTAGTCAGAAAACGTCTGCTGCTCAGCAGTATTTACTAAGATATTCTCACTCACCACTTCAAAGCCATTAGCACTGTGGGGCTAACGCTAACCCAGTAGCATTTGAACTGGAAGTCATTAGCATCACAGCCAGTGGATTGTATTAGCACTAGCATTGACCCACGCAGTTTCCAACGGCAGAAATGATCGTCATGGTTAACGTAAACATCCGTCAGCTGACTACATATTAAAACTCACCTGTCCTCACCTGACCAGCTGCTCTTCACTCAGGAAGTGGATGAAGCATTTCACTGGCTACCGTGCAGCTCCACCTGACTCTGCTGTTTCACCGCTTTATCTTTTGAAATGTCTTGGTTTTCACTGCTTTTATGTCAAATATTAAACTATTTATTTCAAGTGTGTTTTTAAACCTGTGTTAAATAATAGTTGCTCTGGGCTATACCACCAGAGACAAACCTATCTCACAGTGTGAAGTGTGTGTTGAGGGAAAGTTGATCCAAACTAGAAACAGGGAGCAGGAAGTTCGAGCCGAAGCAGCTCTAGAACTGGTTCACACAGACAGAGCAGGACCAACAGAGTCCAGAGACCGGCTTAGGTTTGCACTGATGTGTGCCCACATTTGAGGAGAGAAATGATCGAAATGTAACTCATAATGTATTAATATAACTGTATTTTATCATATTTTCTTTAGAGACAAGCCTATTTCTGTCTGTATGATATGGTTTGTTGACCTGGAGGTGATGCAGTTCTCTTGTTTGGACACTAGGGGGCAGAATTAGAGCAGGGGTTGTGGTGGGGCAGGTCTGGCTGTGTCACTGTTTCTTTCCTGTGTTTGTCAGGTGAGTGTTGTCTCAAACTTAAAGGAATTACTGTAATGTTTTAGTTAAACTTTTACATTTAACATGTGGTACATTTGTGTGACTAAGTGTGAATGTGACAGGGGATGT
>CM064905.1:1264215-1371715 GCA_030347415.2 Decapterus maruadsi | reverse complement strand
AAAAGGAGGTTGATAGTTTTCAAAGGTAAGCCTACGTTGTTATTGATATTTGCTGCTGTATTATTGATTAGGAGTTATTGTTTCACCCTGAATGTTGACTAATGACTAAGATATTGATGTAACATGAGGTCGTCTAGTGTCAGTTCCAGTTGGATCCACAGCAGATGAACTTGAAGCCACAACAGCAACACATGGAGCTGATGAGATGAGATGTTAAATCCTCGTCTCACCGCCAACAAACACAAACAACACACACTCACACACACTTTAAACATGGCCGCCACCTCAGCACTCAGTGTGTGTGTGATATTCACGCTCAGTAACGACTTTAAGAGCAGATTATCTACAAAGAAGGAGAGAGTTTCACCGTGTGTCTCGGCTCTTCCGGCAGCAGCAGCGGCGTTTTGGCGCGTTTTGGGGGGTGCAGCGCTAATTAACGCCCCACCTGCAACAACAGCTGGAACCAGGAACCATCGTTCTCTGAACCAAACTGCTGCAGCAACAACAGTTTAGCTGCTTCACATATTCACCACTGCTCTTAACAATATGTGGCTTTTAGTTTTAGCTCAAGTTCACAGAGATAATATCAACTTAAAAACACATTAAATCTAAATACTGACTCAGCTACTACCACTGGTTTATGAAGATAACAAGGAACAGGAGCGTTAGCAAAGAATCTTGTTGTTGTCGTTGTTGTTGTTGTTGTTGTTGTCTTGTTTCTTTCTTCCTCTCTCTCTTTTGTCGTTTGTTTGTTTAACTATTAGCCTATTATTACCGTTATTAACTATTAGGCTATTATTGTTAATGTTATCAGGCTATTATCTCTTTTTACTTGTTTTCTCCTCTCATCACTCTATTACTCACTATGTTTATCAATATTACCATTTTATTATTATGTGGTTTATTATTATTTTATTACCATTATTTATCATTATTGTTATTGATGTTTTTTTCTTTCTCTTTGTTACGGTGTTGTTGCTGTTGTGTGATTCACCACAGCGTGATCTTGTCTTTATCGTTGCACCTGCTATTCTACATTTTCTTGTATGTTTTTGTTTTGTCTTTTATTCTTGTTAACACCACACGTGTCTGGTGTTGTTTGACTTTATACAATAAAAAAGAAGCTGTGAGTTGACAGAGATGTGAGCACGTTGATGTTAAAGATCGTTTTCCGAGGTCGACTGATAACGAAGGGAAAATAAAGTTTGAAGTATTGTCCAACAGACGAGATGCAGCAGATGTGAAGACAAACCTGCAACAGAGTTAAAGTTGAGAAGTTTGTAAAGTTTGTGTTTGGAGAGTCACAGATAAGATTAGGTTACATGTAAGTTTAAGGTAGTACCTTATTGTTTAGAGACATTCCTTTATTTGGTGAAGCTGCTCTGGTTATTATTCACTCACATAAGACTGTGTAGTGATGTGAGTCAGAAGTGTAAAGGTCAGAAGCTCATGTTATGTCAACATCACGTTCTGTTTAAGCAACGCCCAGCGTGTGTTGTTTTTCTATTCTGACAAAAGAAATGACAAAGGCATTAGATTTAGAATCATTTCTGATCTCATCACTTCAGAAATCATTCTAAATCATCGTTGTCAGGCCATCGTCGTAAATAAGAACTCGTTCTGAATTATTCTGCCTGGTTAAATAAAGGTTAAATACAAAAAAAATCTTGGTCAAATTTTAAAAAAGAGAAAAAATAAAGCTGCTGAGAAATGCTTTACCTGTGACATGTTTATACGTCATAAAAACTAAATGTGTAAATAACAAGGTGATTTATTGTATAAAGTTGGTTTTTAAATGTAGAGGCCTGCTGTGCTGTGACTCCCTCAGGTGAGCTGCTGCCTGGCTCCGCCCCCGACTGAGGTGTGATATGAGACAGGTGAGGAGGAGGAGCCGGAGAAAGTTCAGAGTTCAGTTCAGGATTTAGTTCAGACGCCATTTTAAGAAGAGCTGCAGCAGGTGAGTGTTAAACAACATTATTATTATTCACTGTTAAGTCTCAGTCCCTGTGAAGTGGAGGGAAGAAGAGTCAGAGCAGTTACACTAGTCTGCCATTGTTGTTGTTGTTGTGGTTGTTGTTTCTACGTGACGTCCAGCTGTGTGAAGGTCACAGAGAGGTGAGGCTATGATGTCATCGTTTCACTAAAGAACCGTTTTAGGACAAAACGCTGATATGAGAAATAAAAACTGTTAACACACTGTATATTCTGTGTGTGTGTGTGTGTGTCAGTGTTAAGAGGCAGCTAAGGGGAAAGTTAAGGGAACTTAAGTCAGACAGCTGAGCTCTGAATCCTCTGTTTAGTTCACCTCTTAATGTTAAAACTGTGTGTTTGACCTTCAAAATAAAAGTCTAACACTGACCCAGAGAAGATAAAGAGTCTGAAACACAGCTGATCCACATCAGACCAGGTTCTGATCAAAAACCAAAAAACTTTTACTGTTTCCAGACTCGTTATTCCAGACTCGTTCAAAGTTATCTTTATTGTCCCTGTTGAAACTGATCTGCAGCCAGGAGGTCATAAACACATAAAGATATCCAATACCCATAAATACACATAAAACACACACACAGAACAATCAACCTTTGTTAAGAACAACATTACATAGCGTTACATAGCAACACAGTAGGGCCAAGGCCTAATTCATTTTCAAGTGCATTCAGAGACAAAGTTGGAAAAGTGTTAAAGTTTTACACTCAACACAAAACAGTTTTCACATTAAGGGGTGAAATAAACAGAGGATTCAGAGCTCAGCTTTCTGACTTTAAATTTCCCTTAAAGACCCCCTAAAGTGGCATTTTAAAATGTGTAAAAATGCTCTGCTATGACTATTTTTTGATAAAAATTGCTTACCTACACAAAGTTGTTTAAAATAATTCTCCAAAGACACAAACAACACGTGCATATTTCTCCCTCATTGAAAAATTCACATCCTATTAATATGCATGATTTGCTTGGTCAGGGTTGCTAGGTAACGTTGATTGCCATTAAAAGACAGAAAGGTGATTTGAAAACACAAAGCTCACGTCAGGTTTCAAGTGCAAGCTTGTGTTTCCTCTGGGGAGTCTATGTAAATTTGAATGTAAACCGAAATGTGAATAAAGTTTATAAAGACAGAGAAAGAACACAGTTTGCAACAGGAATCGAACCCGAGTCTACAGATTACAAATTGGCAACATTACTGCTCTGCCACCGCGGTCACTCATTTTGAAGTATGCTATTGATGCTATTATGTAGGAGTGAAGTGTCATAATCGCGGTGAATTACTACAACAAACAGCGGCATGAGCTCCTAAGAGCCGCTGCTGCTGTGAAGTTCTTTAGGTGCTGGCATCCACCGGCCATGCCCACAGTCTCTGAGTTACTGGTTACAGGCTGGTATCACCGTCCTTACTCGCTCCTCACCTGAACACAGAGCAACGCCATTCATCGCTGTTTAACCATTTTTTTCTACCCTGTGGGTATTTTATGTAATGAGATGGGGGGGATCAACGGGATTGGAAACATTATTTTAAGGGACTCCAATTTGAAAAATTGAATTCAGTTTTTTCAGACTCTGGTACTAAAACTGCATTTTCAAGTCTAAAATGCTCAATTATTGCGTGGATTAGCAATTTTGCTCCTGAGATGCCTTGTACGATTGACGATTTTTGGTTTAGGGGGTCTTTAACTTTCCCCTTAACTGCTGAATCTGAAGCTAAGGTCAGTGTTGTTCAGTGTTTCTGGTTTCCCTCTCAGACCGACTGAAGTCCTGAAGATGAGTGTTAATGTGGAGGAAGAGGAGGACGGACCAGAGTCTCCAGGATCCACCTGCTGGTCTCTGAAGAGTGACCGGTCCAAAGGGGAGGGTCCAGTCTTCAGTCCTGGACCTGGACCTGGACCTGGATCCACCAGCTGGTCTGTAAAGAGTGACCGGTCCAATGAACAACCTCTAAACTTCAGACCTGGACCTGGACCTGGACCTGGATCCACCAGCTGGTCTGTAAAGAGTGACCGGTCCAATGAACAACCTCTAAACTTCAGACCTGGACCTGGACCTGGACCTGGACCTGGATCCACCAGCTGGTCTGCTCCTGCTCCAATGAACAACCTGCTCTTCAGACCTGGACCTGGACCTGGATCCACCAGCTGGTCTGTAAAGCTCCAGCTCCAATGAACAACCTCTAAACTTCAGACCTGGACCTGGACCTGGACCTGGACCTGGATCCACCAGCTGGTCTGTAAAGAGTGACCGGTCCAATGAACAACCTCTAAACTTCAGACCTGGACCTGGACCTGGATCCACCAGCTGGTCTGTAAAGAGTGACCGGTCCAATGAACAACCTCTAAACTTCAGACCTGGACCTGGACCTGGACCTGGACCTGGACCTGGATCCTCCAGCTGGTCTGTAAAGAGTGACCGGTCCAATGAACAACCTCTAAACTTCAGACCTGGACCTGGACCTGGACCTGGATCCACCAGCTGGCTCCAAAGCTCTAGCTCCAATGAACAACCTGCTCCACTTCAGACCTGGACCTGGACCTGCTCCTGCTCCTGGACCTGGATCCACCAGCTGGTCTGTAAAGAGTGACCGGTCCAATGAACAACCTGCTCCAGCTTCAGACCTGCTCCTGGACCTGGACCTGGATCCACCAGCTGGTCTGTAAAGCTCCTGCTCCAATGAACAACCTCCAAACTTCAGACCTGGTCCTGGGCCTGGACCTGGCCCTGGACCTGGACCTGCTCCAGCTGGTCTGCTCCCAGCTCCAATGAACAACCTCTAAACTTCAGACCTGGACCTGGACCTGGACCTGGATCCACCAGCTGGTCTGTAAAGAGTCCTTCTCCAATGAACAACCTCTCCTTCAGACCTGGACCTGGACCTGGACCTGCTCCACCAGCTGGTCTGTAAAGCTCCGGTCCAATGAACAACCTTCTCCAGACCTGGACTTCAGAGTCGCTGCTCCAGCTTTCTACTGTAAACTGAGCTGAAGATGATTCAGTCTCCAGACTCCTGCAGAGAGCTCCTGAACTCAGATCAGGCTCTGAGGGTTCACAACTCCTTCCTGTCACCTCCTGTGCTCCACCCCCCCTCATCCACCTCCTGCAGTGAAACACAAACACTAGAAAACAAAAAAACCTCCTGAGCTCTGAGATGATGAGTCATGGTTAAAGTAGAGTAAATGTAATAGTAACTTAGGGCGTATTCACAGCAGGAAAGTCCGAAGTTCACTTGCTTTAGTGCAGACTAAATTTTACTTGGTGCAGTTTGTATTCACATTGCACTTTTTCATGAGCGGATCAATTTTATAAATAACAGCACTCTTTCCCAGTGTTGATCATTGGATAAAAATTAACCTACAGCTACACAATGGAGGTCATGAATGCCTGTCTTGCTGCTCTTTCAATTTAGTAGTATTTCCATTTGCACCTGTCCTGTGCTTATTCATCACTTGGAGGTTTCTTCTGAAGCTGATCCCCGATGAAGGATGGTCTGAACAAACACAGACTTGTTCATCTCCAGGATGGTCCTGCAAAAGCTGAAAAAAAGGATGACAGCTTTAAACAGAACAAAAATATAATCATTCCAGGATGGTTTGGTGAACGATCACCATGCTGACCCATGGCTTACAGTTGTTTGATAATTTCATTTTTCTGACAACCTCAACCATGACTTTCACTCAGAGCTTCATTGTGCAGACACTTGTTTGATCCGCAGCAGATCTGGATTTGTTCACATGATGATGTCTAATGGGAAAGTCAGGAAACAAACATGGTGTGAATACACACTTAGTCTACTCTAAATACTTTACAGACACCAGCTGGTGAGACAGCATTCATGTTTGTCCTCAGTCCTCTCTCTTCTTTCTCCTCTCTGTTGAAGAAAAGACACATTTGTGTTTGTCCTCATTATTGTCTTCATGATTCAATGTAATTGTCAGAGTACAAAATGTTTTTGTTTTCATGTCTTTAATCATTTAGTCTGGACAGAGAGAAGAGGAGTGGTGTCTCTGACGTCCTGAAGGATCCTGGACAAAGACCCAGAACCAGAGGTGAGCTGCAGACAGCCAATCAGAGCAGCTGTGGACAAGGTGAGAGTGAACATCTGTCTGCTGATGTGGTCATTAGTGAAACCAGGACCTGTTGTTTTCTCCAGAGTCATTGTTCCATCACACAGCACTGACATTTAAGATGAGGATTCAAACCTTCTCTTTGTTGTCTGGAGTTTTTCTGGAGCTGATGAAAATAATCTGATCAGATTGTCAGACTCTCTGTCTTCAGTCTGACTCTGTCTCTTGTCTCTCAGCAGATGGTGGTCTGCAGGAGGTTTTAGATCAACATAAGATCAGTCTGAGGAGCAGATGTGAACGAGTGACTGAAGGAACTGAGGGAACAGGAAGTGGAACAGGAAGTGGAACCCTCCTCAACAGCATCTACACTGAGCTCTACATCACAGAGGGACAGAGTGAAGAGGTTAATACCCAACATGAGGTGAGACAGCTGGAGACAACGTCCAAGAAGAAGATCCTCCAGGACACTCCAATCAGGTGCAACGACATCTTTAAAGACTTACCTGTCCAACGGAGAGAGGACATCTCCACCTGTCCAACAGAGACAGGACGTCAGGTCTCACCTGTCCGACAGAGAGAGGACGTCTCTACGGTCTCACCAGTCCGACAGAGAGAGGACGTCTTTCTCACCTGTCCGAAGACTCACAGAGAGAGGACGTCTGTCCGACAGAGAGAGGACGTCTCTACGGTCTCACCCGTCCGACAGAGAGAGGACGTCTCTACGGTCTCACCCATCCAACAGAGAGAGGACGTCTCTACGGTCTCACCTGTCCAACAGAGAGAGGACGTCTCTACGGTCACACCTGTCCAACAGGGAGAGGACGTCTCTACGGTCTCACCTGTCCAACAGAGAGAGGACGTCTCTACGGTCTCACCTGTCCAACAGAGACCCATCAGAGTGGTTCTGACCAACGGCGTCGCTGGCGTTGGAAAAACCTTCTCGGTGCAGAAGTTCACTCTGGACTGGGCCGAGGGCTTGGAGAACCAAGATGTCAGTCTGCTGGTTCTGCTTTCGTTCAGGGAGCTGAACCTGATCAGAGATCAGCGGTTGAGTCTTCTCAGGCTGCTCCATGTTTTCCATCCAACATTACAGAAGGTGACAGCAGAGCAGCTGGCTGTCTGTAAACTTCTCTTCATCTTTGACGGCCTGGATGAAAGCCGACTGTCACTGGACTTCAACAACAGGGAGGTTGTGTCTGATGTCACACAGACGTCATCAGTCAACTTGCTGCTGACAAACCTCATCCAGGGGAATCTGCTTCCCTCGGCTCTGGTCTGGATCACCTCCAGACCTGCAGCGGCCAATCAGATCCCTCCATCATGTGTGGACAGGGTAACAGAGGTCCGAGGCTTCACTGACGCCCAGATGGAGGAGTACTTCAGGAGGAGGTCCAGTATGAAGATCTGTCCAGAAGAATCATCTCACACATCCAGACGTCCAGGACCCTCCACATCATGTGTCAAGTCCCAGTCTTCTGCTGGATCAGTGCTACAGTTCTGGAGCACATGTTGACCACAGACCAGAGAGGAGAGCTGCCCAAGACCACGACGGACCTGTTCTCACACTTCCTGCTGGTCCAGACCAAGAGGAAGAAGAACAAGTACGGACATGAAGGACATGAGACGAGTCCACAGGAGCTGACGGAGGCCGACAGGGAAGTTCTTCTGAAGCTGGGGAGGCTGGCGTTTGAACAGCTGCAGGAAGGAAACATCATGTTCTACCAAGAAGACCTGGAGCAGTGTGGTCTGGATGTCACAGAGGCCTTGGTGAACTCAGGAGTCTGTACTGAGATCTTCAAAAGAGAGAGTGTGATCTTCCAGAAAACAGTCTACTGCTTTGTTCATCTGAGTGTTCAGGAGTTTCTGGCTGCAGTCTACATGTTCCACTGTTTCACCAACAGGAACACACAGGTCCTCAAGAAGTTCCTGGGAAAACAACATGATGGTTTAACCCTGGATGACTTCCTGCAGGGAGCCATGCAGAAATCCCTCCTCAGTAGAAACGGTCACCTGGACCTGTTTGTTCGCTTCCTTCATGGCCTCTCTCTGGAGTCCAACCAGAGGCTGTTAGGAGGTCTGCTGGGTCAGAGAAAGAACAGTCCAGGAACCATCCAGAGAACCATCAACAACCTCAAGAAGATGAAAAGTTATAAAATCTCTCCTGACAGAAGCATCAACTTCTTCCACTGTCTGACGGAGATGAAGGACCAGTCAGTTCATCAGGAGATCCAACAGTTCCTGGAGTCAGAGAACAGATCAGAGAAGGAACTCTCTGAGATCCAGTGTTCAGCTCTGGCCTACATGCTGCAGATGTCAGAGCAGGTTCTGGACCAGTTGGACTTGAAGAAGTACAAGACATCAGAGGAGGGACGACGGAGACTGATCCCAGCTGTGAGGAACTGCAGGAAGGCTGAGTGAGTCCAGACATGATCAATAACACCACCAACAGCAGATATGAATGGAGCTGATAGCATTTATACTGTTTAGGTTTACCTGTTTACATCCATTTAAACCACATTTTTTTCCACAGACAGCATCAGATGGCTACTCAAACATACAGTTTTAACACTGACTTTTCAGTTTGTAAACCTGAGATTTAATTCCAACAAAGATGGACGTAGAGACAATGTTTGACGTCCATCATCAGCACAGACAGTTTTACAGGCAGAATAAACAATATCCACACTTACTCTTACTGCTATGAAGATATTGTGGCTCTGAGATGATATTAATTTGTTGGTAAAACAAATGGGAGAGCTTCAGACAACCTGTAAACACAGTTATTCCAACTTGAATGTCACCATGACAAGTAGACTGTCCTTAGTCTGGATTAGATCTGTGTTAGTGAGACTTCTGCTTAAATGTTTCTCCATTTACAAACATGTCATTTTCTTTGACTTCATTTCATGTTTGGAGAAACCATTGGTGTATTTGTTTGAAGCCATCTGATGTTGTCTGTGAAGAGTCTACCTGTGGGATTGTGGGACGTGGAAAACATCCATCTGGGCTTTGATGAATGGATGTTGGAGGATTCAAGAGGAGCTGGATCTGAATCTGGATGAGTTTCTCCAGCCCTGATGAGGATTATTGTTTCATGTCCAACACAAAGAGAGAAGATGAACTGAACCAGAGTGTAAAGAGCACATGTTGATCACATGATGACATGTTGGTGTGTTTAGTACTAATTGTCTGATTTTACTCTCACACATTTTGTTTCTTCTCTAATCACAGACTTGTTGAGTGTGGACTCTCAGAGCTTCAGTGTGAAGTCGTTGCCTCAGCTCTGAAGTCCAGCCCCTCCCACCTGACACACCTGAACCTGAGCTGGAACGAGCTGGATGATTCATCAGTGAAGGCTCTGTGTGCTGGACTGGAGAGTCCAAACTGTAGACTGGAGACTCTGAGGTGAGTTCACTGACTGGAGCTGTTGTAGGTGTTTGAAGCTTCAGCTTCTCATTGGTTCAGACATGTCAGGATTTGTGTGTGAGGATTTTTCTGAAGAAGCTGAAGAGAGAAAACAGTTGAGATGAGTCCAGAGAGAAGAAGGTGAGAGCAGTCGTAGTGTTTGTGATTCAGAGCAGCAGAGAACGAGCTCAGCTTCTACAACTGTTGTTGTTGTTGAAGCAACGTGCAGCACTGATCTGAGAGCAGATGTTGAGTTGTGGTCAGAAACACAGCAGCTGCTGGATGTTGTGGAGCTGACAGAACCATGGGAGGAAGCATGAGAGGAAGCAGCTGAGATCCACAGAGCTGGCAGCAGAGGCAGAGGAGGCTGGAAAGCTGCGCTCCAGTGGAGGCTGGCTGTAGGGAGCTGTTGCAGCTAAAGTCTGCTCCCTGCAGCTCAACTGGCTGGAGAGGCTGGAGGGTGAAGCAGGAAGTGAAGAGCCACTTCCTGTCAATGAGTGTGAATGCTGCTGAGAATCAAGGTGAGACAGGTGAGAGCAGAGCTGCTAGTGTTGGTCTTGTTGCTGCTGACATGAAGCAGCTGCAGAGGCTCAGCTGCTTTGTTTGGAGGCACCAAGATGGGCTGAAGGTTGTTGCTTCATGTGGCGGCTCAGGCTCAGAGTGTTGACTCAGTGCTTGGCTGAGGGCAGGAGTCAGAAGCAGCTCCAAGTCAAGCTGAGCTTCTTGAACGTGGCTTGTGTGAGCTGTTGAACAGTCAGTGTGTTAGCAGAGCAGAGCAGCAGCACAGAAGCTGGTGATGAGCTGCTGTGGACGGGCTCGCCACCAACAACCTGCTGCACACGCTTTCACAACGCCCACGGAGAAAAGCTGACCACGTCCTTCTGAAGATCCTCACAACTTGATGTTGCTGTCAAACAGCCTGAACTCTGGAGCCGTGTTTGTCGGCCGTTGAAGCGGCGTATCGCTACGCACACGCGCACTATGACGCACACTGTGTGAGTGCAGATGAGCTGTTGGAGTGAGAAGGAGCTCAGTGACAGAGTCTCTGAGAAATGTGGCTGCACAACATGAGTTTGTGTGGATGGAGCCACAGGTGGAGCTGACAGGTGAAGAGGCGGAGTCACTGCAGCTTCTCATGAATATTAATGAGCTGTTTTCTCTCTGTCACTGTTTATTTTTTTTTATTTTTTTATTTTTTTTTTTATTTTTTTTATTTTTTTTTTATTTTATTTTTAAATATAAAAGACAAACAATGAAACATAGAACAGAAAAGGAAAGAAAGACAAAAAAACAAAAACAAAAAAACTAATCATATAGAACAGACAGGTTGACAAGGTTTACATAGGGCATACATTAGAGCAAATGGGGTTGTGTTTCACACAGACAGTGAGTTACACGTTTGAGAATATAAAGTCCACTTTTCCCAGTATTTAGTAAACTGTTCAGCTCGTAGTCTTAGAACAAAGGTCAGTTTTTCCATGCACTGTATTTCGTTTACAATGGTGATCCAGTCATTCTTCGATGGCACATTCGCCTGCAGCCACTTCCGCGTTATGGCCTTTTTGCTTGCAGCCAAAAGCACTTTGTACAGATAGTTGTCCTGAGCCATAAGTCCAACTGGGAATTTTCCCAGGTACAACGTGATGAAAGAAAAATCTACTTTTAAACCAAAGATTGACTGAATTTCTTCTGCAAGTTCTTGCCAATAAGGTTGGATAAGTGGGCAAGCCCAGAATACATGAAAGTGATCGGCCATTATCTGGCCACATTGTCTCCAGCATTTATCCTGTCCCTGGAAACCCTGCTGTTTAAATTTCAATTTAGGAGTGACAAAAAATTTTATTATGTTCTTCCAGCAAAACTCACGCCATGCTCTGGAGTTGGTGGTTTTGGTTTGACTTTCCCAAACAGATTTCCAAACATCCTCAGTTATCTCCAGGCCAGACTCCGCCTCCCACTTTTGCTTAACCTGGATTGTAGAATGGTTCTTGGAGTCTTGTAGTTTTTTGTAAATTTGTGAAATCAAATGTTTACTGTCTTTAGCATTATACGCATCAATAAATATACTGATCAGGTTGACATCCTTATTATCCGTTAGTTTGATTTCCTTATTGAAGTAATCTCTGACCTGGAAATATCTGAACATATCCTCTCTTCCCAGTCTATATGATTTACAGATATGGGCAAAAGACTGTAGGCCATCATTATCAGTTATAGTGCAGTAGGCGGTAATACCATTACGTGTCCACTGCCTGAATCGGTTGTCTAGAAGTGATGGTATAAATTCTGAGTCATATGACACCCATTTCAATATTTTTGCATGCTTCTCAAGTTGGAGTTTTTTACAGGTGTTAAACCACACCTTAAGAGCAGCCCTGGTCCAGCAATTTAGTTTATCCAGGTGAGGATCATGGTGTTGGCTATTACCCAATAAAGCCTGTGTTGGTGTTTCAGATTGCTTTAACTCCAAGTCTTTCCATATAGCTGAGTTGTTTGGATTACACCAACAGACTAGTGGTCTTAGCTGGGCAGCAATATAATAGTCCTCCACACATGGTAGAGAGAGCCCCCCCTCATCCTTAGGTAACTGCAAGGTCTTGTATTTGATCCGGGGCCTCTTACTGTTCCAGACAAATCTGGATATCATTCTATTCCATTCTCTAAAATCTTTAGGGGGGATCTCTATAGGAAGTGACTGGAATAAATACAGTAGCCGGGGAAGGACATTCATTTTTATAGTTTCAATTCTGTTAGACATGTCTAGAGGTAGGACAGTCCATCTATCTAGATCTGCTCTAATAGTCTTGATAACTGGATCATAGTTAGTCTTATATATTTTGGTTATGTCTTTTGGGATCCAAACTCCTAAATATTTAATGGCAGGGGCATCCCATTTAAAATCAAACCTGCCTTTCAAGTCAGCGTTCGGTGTGAAATTATATGTAAGTATCTGGGTCTTATGCGTATTCAATTTATACCCAGAATATGAGCCGAACAGTCTCAAAAGAGACATCAGCTTTGGTATACTTCTCTGTGAGTCAGTTAAAGTGAGCAATATGTCGTCTGCAAACAGACTTATCTTATATTCACTATCTCCAAATGAAATGCCTTTGATCTCTGGATCCTCCCTTATTGCCTGAGCCAAGGGCTCTATAAAGAGCGCAAAGAGGGCGGGGCTTAGTGGGCACCCTTGACGACAACCTCTCTCTAACTTAATGGATTGGGATAGGTGACCATTGATTCTTATTCTGGCAGTGGGGTTTGAATAAAGCGATCTAATACACTGTACAGATTTTTCATTAAAGCCAAAACGATGCAATGTTTGGTAGAGAAAGCTCCATCCAACCGAGTCGAACGCTTTCTCCGCATCTAGACTAATGAGTGTTGCACTAATATTTCCCTTAATCACATAGTCTACCACATGGAGCGTTCGTCTAATATTGTCCTGAGTCTGTCTTTCTCGGACAAATCCTGTTTGATCAGGGTCTATCATTTCAGAGACAATATTTTCTATCCTTTTGGCCATAATTGAGGCAAATAGTTTATAGTCCGTATTCAGAATGGATATCGGCCTATATGAACTACATTCTCCCTTGTCTTTTCCCTCCTTAGGGATTATTGATATTACTGCCTCGCTCCAAGATTTGGGCATCTGGCCTTCCTTAAGGGTGTGATTAAAACATCTAAGAAGAAAGGGCATCATCTCAATTTTGAATGTTTTGTACCATTCGCTAACAAATCCATCTGACCCTGGTGTTTTGTTGGCCTTTAGTCGAGAAATAGCGCCACCCAGTTCAGCAGTTGTTATCTCAGCTGTCAGTGCATTATTTTGTTGTTCTCCTATTGAGGGAAGATCCAGAGACTTCAGGAAGTCATCAATTACAGAGTCATCAGCTCTATCAGGTTGAGTATATAAGTCTTTATAGTAGGCTTCAAAGGCTTGTTGAATGTCTTCTAGCTTATGGCAGACTTTGTTGTTTTTTGGGTTTCTTATTTTGTAAACTGTTCTTTCTGCTTGTTGTTTACGTAATCTCCAAGACAGAAGCTTCATAGCCTTGGGGCCTGTTTCATAATATTTTTGTTTAGTAAACCTCATTTTCTTCTCGTTTTCTTCATCATAAATCTGATTAATTTCTTGTTTAATACACTTTAGTTGGGCCCATGTTTGTGCGTCTCTGTGGGTCGAATGTTGAGTTTCAAGATTCTTCAGTTTAGACTGTAGCTCTGCTAAGTGTTTTTGTTTCTCCTTTTTCCTGTGGGATGCAAAGGCTATGAGTTTACCCCTAAGTACCGCCTTCCAGGCATCCCACAGTACATTTGGTGATACTGTTCCATTATCATTATTTACCAAGTATTCTTTTAATTGTTCTTTTATATATTCCTTACAAACTCTATCATTCAACAAGTTAGTATTGAGCCTCCACAGAGTATTCTTCCTTTTATTATTTAGATGTAAAGAGAGGTATACTCCTGAATGATCTGACACATCTCTGACTCCTATTTTACATTCACTTATTCTATGTCTTTCAGCATTAGAGATAAAAAAATAATCCAATCTGGAATATTCTGCGTGACTAGGGGAGTAGTAAGTAAATTGTTTTTCTGTGGGGTGAAGATCCCTCCATATATCTATCATGCCAAATTCCCTAAGCATTTTCCGCATGAATATTGAGTTTTGATTTCTCCTCTTGTTTAAATTTGTTGAGTCAAGCTTGGGTTGCAATTGAATATTCAAATCACCACCACAGATTAAAGTACCTGACGACTCTTGGGCTAGTAAATCAAATATTTTTTTAATAAATGACCTGTCATGCCCTGGTGGCATATATACATTTAATAATGTGACCTCTTTGAGATCAATCTTGCCTTTGACTAATATATAGCGACCCTCCTTATCTTTAATTTGGGAGGTTAGTTGGAATTGTATCTTATTTGAGAATAGAATCGCTACTCCCCTTTTACGTCCAGATTTGTGGGAGGAGTAGAATGTATTAGTGAACCCCATTTTTTTTAATTTTTCATGCTCTGAGTCAGAAAGATGTGTCTCTTGCCAGAAAGCCACTTGAATATGTTCCCTTTTAATTTTAGCAATAACTTTGCTCCTTTTCACTGGGTTGTGTAACCCATTCACATTAAGTGTTATTATCCTATATTCCTGAAAGTCCATTTGCTTTGTTTCCTTTTGTCAGTAATAGCCTGTTGCAACCTGTAACACTTTACCCTTGAACTTGGGTAGGAACAACTATGGAGATGTGAATACAGAACATAGTAAGTAAACAACAAATTGACTTCCACTGTTAAAGAGAATACATACTCTTTAAAATTGAGGGGAAAGCCTGTTTGAACAAAAGGGCCCCTCTTTGTGGTTACAAAAGTTACTTCAGCTGGCATAGTACTACCATGGCAGTCTTTCTAACAGACCTCTCTCCCATTTTCAATTGGCCTGCTTAACTCAAGCTAAAAGTCAGTCTTTCATCAACGTGAGCAGGAGAAAATAAAAGGAATTTTAAAAATAAAAATAAAAATCAGGCAGGAGGGGGAGAGATAAATTATTATGAGTCAATTTGTTGATTATCAATTCACCTGGTGGAGCTGAGGGAGATCAAACACATTCAGAACCTGGCGTTAGGGTCAGGTCTCCTGGGAGTCGCGGCGGAAAGCACGCAACTTCTCTCGTATCAGCTCCGGGTGGAATCCTCGTTGACGATGCTTGTCCTTGACCCTCTCCCACGCTGCGGTGCGAGGCTCCGGGGCTGGACCTGGCTCATTTAGGTCGATGGGGAATCCCCTTTTCCGCAGGTCGTCTGCGGCTTCTCTTGCATCGTTGTAAATCCTGGGTCCGCCGTCCAAAAACACCTTGAGCTTAGCAGGTGGGGGGGTCTGGAACCGCACGCCCTTCTCTTTCAGCACTCTCCTTATTCCTGCGTATTCCCTCCTCTTCTTAACTACCTCCGTCGGGAAATCGTGGTCAAAATAAACTCTCGTGCCTTTGTAAAAAACCTCCTTCTTCTTCCAAGCAGACGAGAGGATCAGTTCCTTGGTTTTATACTCGTGAAAGTTAATTATTATGGAACGCGGCGGAGCCTCCCGTGGTGGTCGCGGAGCCAGGGCTCTGTGGCAGCGTTGTATTTTCAGATCGAGCTCGCCGGGGATGGCCAGCTCTGACTTTAATAGTTTGGCCACAAAGTCCATCATATTGTTTTCTTCCTCACCTTCAGGTATTCCGTAAATGCGGATATTGTTTCGCCGTGACCGGGCCTCCAGATCTGTCATTTTCGTTTGCAGGGATTCCTGTTTTTGCTGCATTTGTCGGAGCGCGTCCTCGAGGTCGAGGTTGCGCTCCTCCAGCTCGGCCACACGTTGCTCGGCTTCCTCGACTCGCGTTGTTGTGTTTTTCAAGTCTCCCCTGATATCTCCAAGGGCCTGGTTAATCTCGTCTCGGAGTTCAGTCAGCTCCTTCTTCACGTCGTCTCTCAGTGTAGACCGGAATGAGTGCAGCTCATTTTTTACATCGGAGCGCATTGCCTTGATCTCAGTGTGAATGCTAGCTAGCAAGCTAGCATCAGTCGCATCTAGCCCAGCCGGGCTAGGCGAGGTAGCATTAGCGTCGTCATCGCTCTCCGCCGATGCTTTATCATATTTTCCGGATCTTGTATTCATTTTACTTTTAGCTTTGCTGGTTTCGTCCCCTTCCTTTGTTTAACATCTATAATAACACACTAAAGCACTTGAATCTGGGGAAATAATCTATGTTTTGGGGAGAGCGTTAGGTCAGCCTGCCATCTTGTTGACGCGCCCACCGGAAGTCTCTCTGTCACTGTTTCACCTGCTTCCTGTTGCTGCAGCTGTTGGACTTTGATTTTCTAAACTTGTTCTTTCTGAAGCTTCTTCAGCTCTGAACAGATGATGAGACACTGAACGCTGTTTGTCCTCAACTCACTCATGTTATTCTTTATTCAGATTGCAGAGCTGCAGGTTGTCAAAGATCAGCTGTTCTTCTCTGGTCTCAGCTCTGAAGTCCAACCCCTCCCACCTGAGAGAACTGGACCTGAGCTACAACGACCTGCAGGATTCAGGAGTGAAGGGTCTGAGTGGTTTTCTGGAGAGTCCAGACTGTAGACTGGAGACTCTGAGGTCAGTTCACTGACTGTTGTATCTGATCCACCTACAGTGGATTAAAGTCAATTTATAAAAATAGACTTTCTTCTGAAAACATTAAATAGAAATAGATTATTTTCTGTTTCTATCTTTAGATTTTAATGCATCTTGAGCAGGACATGTCCTAAAAACTAAAAACTCTTCTTCTAAATAATCTGAGACAAATGATGTCAAATGAGTCCAGAAACACAGAGTTGTATTAATTCCTCATTTGAGTCCAGATTTATTTTCCTCTTTATTCAGATTTTTATCAGAAATCAAAGTTCCACCACTTGACACTGGGTTTCATCAGGTCATTGACCCCTGTGCTGGTAGTTTATTGATTTAACCTGATACCAGTTGATCAATAAGGTTATTGATAATAATAATAATAACATAGCGGGGTGGTGTTTAGCTCAGTTGGTAGAGCACCCGCCCCATGTGCAGAGGCTATCGTCCTCGCTGCAGGCGGCTCCGGTTCGAATCCCGCGTCGGACGGCCCTATACTGCGTGTCATTCCCCCGTCTCTGCCTCCTGTTTCCTGTCGCTCTCTACTGTCCTGTCAATAAAGGCATGAAAAGCCAAAAAAATATACTTAAAAAAAATAAATAAATAACATAGAAGTATAAAAATACCAAGTTAGTGAATATAATATAAATATAAATCTGTGTAAAAGAATCAGAATCTATTGATCAGAGAGTTGTAGTCAGTGTTTAGTCCAACAGGTATTGATCAGATATTGATTGTATATTGACAGACTGATCTGGGGTCAGCAGCAGCTGATGAATCTGTGCTGACATGTGGATGATGTGTAGAAGGTCACATGATGAAGATCCACAAGAACACAAGGACAAAGTCCCTCTATTGATTATTGATCAGGATATCTGATTATTGATTAACTAATTAATCTTCTTCTTTTATTCTTTATTCAGATTGGAGCGCTGCAGTTTGTCAGAGATCAGCTGTTCTTCTCTGGTCTCAGCTCTGAAGTCCAACCCCTCCCACCTGAGACACCTGGACCTGAGCCTCAATGACAAGCTGCAGGATTCAGGAGTGAAGGTTCTGAGTGGTTTTCTGGAGAGTCCAGACTGTAGACTGGAGACTCTGAGGTCAGTTCACTGACTGTTACTGTTGTAGATCTTAGATCTTTGATCCACAACTGAACCTGATTGATCTTCACTCAGAACTTGAATCATTGACTTTGATTGAATTGATGAATGACATTTGAAATAGTGGTTGTTGAATATTTGCAGTTGTTGTTGTGTGAGAATGATTCTTCAGTTTCAGCTCATTTCACTCAGTGGTCATGAATAATGTCTGTTCACTTCAGTTCAACCTTCACACACACTCGTATTTCTCTCAGTCAGACGACTCATGTTTTCTAGAAACTCTGGAGAAAATGTCCAGTATCAGCTCATCAACTCACTTCATCTCTACTTTGATGATGTTTCTCTGTCTTTGACGTCCCTGCTCAGAATTTTGAACAGCAGTGTGATGGTGACACTGTATGTGCTGTTGGTCGTTTACTGATTTAACCCTGATACGAGTTGATCAATAAAGTTATTGATAATAATAAAAACAGAGAAGAAGAAAAAACACTGGGTTTAACAAGTTTTCTGTTTCACTGTCTGATTATTGATCAGTTATCAATGAATTAATCTTCTTCTTTTATTCTTTATTCAGATTGTGGAACTGCAGTTTGTCAGAGATCAGCTGTTCTTCTCTGGTCTCAGCTCTGAAGTCCAACCCCTCCCACCTGAGAGAACTGGACCTGAGAGACAACAACCTGCAGGATTCAGGAGTGAAGGGTCTGAGTGGTTTTCTGGAGAGTCCAGACTGTAGACTGGAGACTCTGAGGTCAGTTCACTGACTGTTACTGTTGTAGATCTTAGAGACATTTTTACAAAAGTCAGACTGAACATGTCAAATGGTGTAACTACAAAGGAATGATCAATATTAAATATTTGATCGACCTACAGTGGATTCAAGTGAATTTATAACAAATGTTTTTTTAAATAATCTGAGACAAATGATGTCAAATGAGTCCAGAAACACAGAGTTGTATTAATTCCTCATTTGAGTCCAGATTTATTTTCCTCTTTATTCAGATTTTTATCAGAAATCAAAGTTCCACCACTTGACACTGGGTTTCATCAGGTCCTCACAACGATGTTACTCCACGTTTTCATTCTCCACACACACTCGTTAATTCACAACACACACTCGTTCTCGTCATCGCTGCACCGTCCCTGAAAGAGAGATGATGATGTCATCACAGCTTAGTGAGTGAGATCAGGAGAAGGACGGATGGAGAACGTCCTGTTATCTGATGCCAACTGAAGAATTAGTTTATTCAGCTGTTTTAACTCTTTTCTCCAGAAAAAGACGTGAATGAGATCATGAATCAATGAGGAAAAAACAACATGATTCTACGATTAGTCGACTATGGACAAAATCTGACCAATCAGATTCAACTATGAAAATCCTTAGTGGAGGACATGCCTCGTTATTAATAACAATAATTAGGGATGTCCCGATCACGTTTTTTGCCTCCGAGTCATTTGATTTTGAGTATCTGCCGATCCCGAGTCCCGATCCAATTGGCAATGCAGTAAAGATTTTAATGCAGATCAACTTCATCATCCCACTATTTTTCTGTTCTTTGTGCTCTACAAGGGATGTAACGATCTCACAATAATAGCCTACTCTACCTCAATAACGAGCCCATGACATTTATTGCAGTATTGTAAGACATGTCATGATATCAAACTCTCACTGTATGATATCAGCACAGTAGCTCCATGGTATAATATTAATTCCATTATCCAGAAGTCAACAACAGGAACATTTGATCAAAAGTAAAATAGCTTATCATGCCTTTCTCAATCACCAGCCTCTCTCCCCTGATCCCACCCTCACCTGCCTGTCTGCCCCCCCTCACTCACTCCCTCCGCTCCTCCTCTCTCCCCCCCCCCCCCCCCCCTCCTCCCTCACCCAGTTCACGTCGCTCTTTCTCCCTCTCTAACTTTAAATAAATACCTGCTTCTGTATCTGCCGTCACACAACGGTAGGCTATATTTTTTCAACAGTGTGAGAAGTTTAACGATGTCCGCTCCATCGCGCGGCCGCCGCGCGGTCGGTCCGTGTGTCTGTGTCACGTGCGTTACGTCTGACTCGCTCTCATTAGAAGCTGCAGTGACCGTTGTTGCTGCAGGTGTGTAGCGCTAAACATCAACAACAACAGCTGATTGGAAGTCAGCAGTGAAACAACGCAGCCACACACACACAGTGAACTGACACAGTGACACGGACTACCGCCAGCGCCGTCATTTCATAGATTTACATGTCCGCGACACGCAGCCACACACACACACACACACACACACACACACACACACACACACACACACACACACACACACACACACACACACACACACACACACACACACACACACACACACACACACACACACTTTGGGTGATGAGCACACATGGGGCAGGTCTACAGTAAATGGGGTTGAGAGTGCAAAAGATGATACGCCCTGCGGCCCGTCTTCGCTTTAGACAGATAGAGAAAACCCTGACATGCAGCTGATATGTCATATATCCGAGTCCTGTTCGGGATGTAAGGTCCGATTCTGATCGAGTCTGAAACCACGTGGTCGACCCCGATTTCCGATCACGTGATCGGATCGGGACATCCCTAAAAATAATAATAACAGAGAATCATCATCTGATCAGTTATCAATGAATTAATCATCTTCTTTTATTCTTTATTCAGATTGGAGGGCTGCAGTTTGTCAGAGATCAGCTGTTCTTCTCTGGGCTCAGCTCTGAAGTCCAACCCCTCCCACCTGAGAGAACTGAACCTGAGTGACAACAACCTGCAGGATTCAGGAGTGAAGGATCTGAGTGGTTTTCTGGAGAGTCCAGACTGTAGACTGGAGACTCTGAGGTCAGTTCACTGACTGTTGTATCTGATCCACCTACAGTGGATTAAAGTCAACTTATAAAAATAGACTTTCTTCTGAAAACATTAAATAGAAATAGATTATTTTCTGTTTCTATCTTTAGATTTTAATGCATCTTGAGCAGGACATGTCCTAAAAACTAAAAACTCTTCTTCTAAATAATCTGAGACAAATGATGTCAAATGAGTCCAGAAACACAGAGTTGTATTAATTCCTCATTTGAGTCCAGATTTATTTTCCTCTTTATTCAGATTTTTATCAGAAATCAAAGTTCCACCACTTTACACTGGGTTTCATCAGGTCCTCACAACGAGACTCCATGTTTTCATTCTCCACACACACTCGTTAATTCACAACACACACTCATTAATTCACAACACACACTCGTTCTCGTCACCGTCCCTGAAAGAGAGATGATGATGTCATCACAGCTTAGTGAGTGAGATCAGGAGAAGGACGGATGGAGAACGTCCTGTTATCTGATGCCAACTGAAGAATTAGTTTATTCAGCTGTTTTAACTCTTTTCTCCAGAAAAAGACGTGAATGAGATCATGAATCAATGAGGAAAAAACAACATGATTCTACGATTAGTCGACTATGGACAAAATCTGACCAATCAGATTCAACTATGAAAATCATTAGTGAGGACACGCCTCGTTATTAATAACAATAATTAGGGATGTCCCGATCAGGTTTTTTGCCCCTGAGTCCGAGTCATTTGATTTTGAGTATCTGCCGATCCCGAGTCCCGATCCGATACTTTGGCAATGCAGTAAAGCTTTTAATGTAGATCAACTTCATCATCCCACTATTTTTCTGTTCTTTGTGCTCTACAAGGGATGTAACGATCTCACAATAACAGCCTACTCTATCTCAATAACGAGCCCATGACATTTATTGCAGCATTGTAAGACACGTCATGATATCAAACTCTCACTGTATGATGCAGTATTAGCACAGTAGCTCCATGGTATAATATTAATTCCATTATCCATAAGTCAACAGGAACATTTGATCAAAAGTAAAATAGCTTATCATGCCTTTCTCAATCACCAGCCTCTCTCCCCTGAGCCCACCCTCACCTGCCTGTCTGCCCCCCCTCACTCACTCCCTCCGCTCCTCCTCCTCCTCCTCCCTCACCCAGTTCACGTCGCTCCTCCTCCCTCTCTAACTTTAAATAAATACCTGCTTCTGTATCTGCCGTCACACAACGGTACACACACACACACACACACACACACACACACTCTATGGAGCTATGCTCCACAGCCGGGCAGCGTGTTGCTCCGAATGCGCGCCGCTGGCGTCGCTTTGGGTGATGAGCCCACATGGGGCAGGTTTACAGTAAATGGGTTGAGAGTGCAAAAGATGATACGCCCTGCGGCCCGTCTTCGCTTTAGACAGAGAGAGAAAACCCTGACATGCAGCTGATATGTCATATATCCGAGTCCTGATCGGGATGTAACGTCCGATTCCGATCGAGTCTGAAACCACGTGATCGACCCCGATTTCCGATCATGTGATCGGATCGGGACATCCCTAAAAATAATATTAACAGAGAATCATCATCTGATCAGTTATCAATGAATTAATCTTCTTCTTTTATTCTTTATTCAGATTGGAGAGCTGCAGTTTGTCAGAGATCAGCTGTTCTTCTCTGGTCTCAGCTCTGAAGTCCAACCCCTCCCACCTGAGAGAACTGAACATGAGCTGGAACAACATCCTGCAGGATTCAGGAGTGAAGGATCTGAGTGGTTTTCTGGAGAGTCCAGACTGTAGACTGGAGACTCTGAGGTCAGTTCACTGACTGTTACTGTTGTAGATCTTAGATCTTTGATCCACAACTGAACCTGATTGATCTTCACTCAGAACTTGAATCATTGACTTTGATTGAATTGATGAATGACATTTGAAATAGTGGTTGTTGAATATTTAGGGTGGAAGCTGAAAGCTTCCACACTATTACTATTCAAATCTTTATACTTATTCTTACTTCTTCCGCCAGTTTTGTGCATCTAACTACTCCTTCATACTTTGTGCAATTTCAACAATTCATATATCAAAATGTGCAGCTTTTTCAGGACTTTTATGCTATTACTTTTCTCTTTCATACTATTTATACTTTTTACAATATTAAACTTTTTCTGCAACTTTTTTCCCCATAGGAATGCATTGAAAACGTCTTCAAACTTTCAAAATCTTTGCACTACTTTGAACGTCTCAAGCTCCAGCATACTTTCTCGTACAGACTCCATTTTTCTTTTAAACTGTAGACAAACCTTTAAACTATTCAGCTCTAGCTCAGCTTATTGATATCTTCAACAGTTTCAGCTGTGTGGCAGTTTTTAAATCATTAAGATTTCTGCCAAAATGCAGCTTTACAATGGTTGTGTATTGCGTCTAACGAGCAGAGCTTAGAGTGGGTGACATCATCACCAGAGTGAGAGGGAGCGAAAATCAGTCTGGATTTTTTCTGGATAAATTGTCCTAGATGGCCAGAAATTACACTCAGACACTTGATTTTTTCCAGGGTTGTAGCCACACTTGTCGTGTCTGATATGATGTGATCAAAACAGCAGACAGATTTACAGAATTGTCTGCATGAGCCTCTTTGTGCAGCTAGACCTGCTCCACTGGCTCATTGACTCCAATACAAAAGTAGGAGCTGATTTTTTCAGAGAAGGAGAGAGGACCCTCTTTTCTAAACTGCCACAGTGAGAAAAGTATTTGTCTCACAAACATGTAAGTCACACAGCCAGCTCAGGAGGGTCTCCTTGCTGATTAATCATAACCACACTCTGATAAGAGGTACGGTTCTCTGTTTATAGGCTGTTTTGCGGAGGCTGCACTGAGCTGAAATCCCACTCTGCTCTGCTCTGCTCTCCTCTGTGTAGTGCATGTCACCAGCTGTTGGAGGAGGCTCGTTAAGACAGCCTCACACAGACACATGATAAAAAAGACTGACAGGATGTCTCTAGTAAATTAATTGAACTCTGACGTGTACATCATGTCAATCATGCACAAACACTCTCCTCTCCTTCTCTCCCTCCCTCCTTCCCTCTATCTCCCTCTCTTATCTCTCCCTCTCTCTCTATGTCTCCCTCTCACTTGCTTCTCTATGCTTACTGCATGTGCAGGGTGTTGGTGGCTCAGTGGTTCAACCACTGGACTCTTGATCTGAAGGTTACTGGTTCAAATCTTGCCTCACCAACATTAATAGTGATTTATTTTCTCAGTCATCCTCTTTTGACTTCTGATAATTTGTTTCATGTTCAAACTGCTGCTCTCAGCCTGATATTCATTTTATTACAAGTCTTTCATGACTTCTGCTGGACTTGAAGCTTTCTTGGTGTTGACTGTGTTTCCGACAGGTGCAGCTTTGGGCTCGTTAACTTCAGAGTGACACAGAGTGCAGCTCATTAACAGACAACAGTCTTTGCAACTGTGGTATTTTGGCATTATACTTTGTTTAAATTCACATAAAATAGTCAGGCCTGGCACAAAAGCCCTCAATTTGTACTTGTAACTGTTCGTTCTACTATTCTGCATTCAGTTATCATTGAGTAATGACAACAGGGGTAATATTGCTGTGTTCTCTGTGGTGCAGTGGTAGGTTATATGGTTGGAGATCATGAGGTTGTGGGTTCGATACTGGCCTCTGTCATGTTGTTTCAGACTTTCTTGCATTCTTTGTTTCTCTCTTTCTTTCAACAATTTCTTCAGCTCATTCAGCATTGCTTCAGCAATAGTGTTCAGCTGCTTTCAGCTTCCACCCCATTTCCATTCTTGGAAATGCTTTTTCTAGTTGCAGTTGTTGTTGTGTGAGAATGATTCTTCAGTTTCAGCTCATTTCACTCAGTGGTCATGAATAATGTCTGTTCACTTCAGTTCAACCTTCACACACACTCGTATTTCTCTCAGTCAGACGACTCATGTTTTCTAGAAACTCTGGAGAAAATGTCCAGTATCAGCTCATCAACTCACTTCATCTCTATCACAACAATGTGACAAGATCCTCACAACTCCTGTTTGGACAAAGACACTGAAGAAAAAACTCTTCTTTCTCATCATCAATGAATTCATCTTCTTCTTTTATTCTTTATTCAGATTGGAGTACTGCAGTTTTTCAAAGATCAGCTGTTCTTCTCTGGTCTCAGCTCTGAAGTCCAACCCCTCCCACCTCAGAGAACTGGACCTGAGAGGAAACAACCTGAAGTCTTCAGACAAGAAGGATCTGGATGATCTTGTGAAGAGTCCAGACTGTCGACTGGAGACTGTGAGGTCAGTAGGGGGGCGGAGTCAGTCTGTGCTGCTTTCACCACTATTGGACTAGAGACAACAGTCAGCCAATCAGAGCAGAGAGAGACAACAGTCAGCCAATCAGAGCAGAGACAACAGTCAGCCAATCACAGCAGAGAGAGACAACAGTCAGCCAATCAGAGCAGAGAGAGACAACAGTCAGCCAATCACAGCAGAGAGACAACAGTCAGCCAATCAGAGCAGAGAGACAACAGTCAGCCAATCAGAGCAGAGAGAGACAACAGTCAGCCAATCAGAGCAGAGAGACAACAGTCAGCCAATCAGAGCAGAGAGAGACAACAGTCAGCCAATCAGAGCAGAGAGAGACAACAGTCAGCCAATCACAGCAGAGAGACAACAGTCAGCCAATCAGAGCAGAGAGACAACAGTCAGCCAATCAGAGCAGAGAGAGACAACAGTCAGCCAATCAGAGCAGAGAGAGACAACAGTCAGCCAATGAGAGCAGAGAGAGACAACAGTCAGCCAATCAGAGCAGAGAGAGACAACAGTCAGCCAATCAGAGCAGAGAGACAACAGTCAGCCAATCAGAGCAGAGAGAGACAACAGTCAGCCAATCAGAGCAGAGAGAGACAACAGTCAGCCAATCAGAGCAGAGAGACAACAGTCAGCCAATCAGAGCAGAGAGAGACAACAGTCAGCCAATCACAGCAGAGAGACAACAGTCAGCCAATCAGAGCAGAGAGAGACAACAGTCAGCCAATCAGAGCAGAGAGACAACAGTCAGCCAATCAGAGCAGAGAGAGACAACAGTCAGCCAATCAGAGCAGAGAGACAACAGTCAGCCAATCAGAGCAGAGAGACAACAGTCAGCCAATCAGAGCAGAGAGAGACAACAGTCAGCCAATCAGAGCAGAGAGAGACAACAGTCAGCCAATCAGAGCAGAGAGAGACAACAGTCAGCCAATCAGAGCAGAGAGAGACAACAGTCAGCCAATCAGAGCAGAGAGAGACAACAGTCAGCCAATCAGAGCAGAGAGAGACAACAGTCAGCCAATCAGAGCAGAGAGACAACAGTCAGCCAATCAGAGCAGAGAGACAACAGTCAGCCAATCAGAGCAGAGAGACAACAGTCATCCAATCAGAGCAGAGAGAGACAACAGTCAGCCAATCACAGCAGAGAGACAACAGTCAGCCAATCAGAGCAGAGAGAGACAACAGTCAGCCAATCAGAGCAGAGAGAGACAACAGTCAGCCAATCAGAGCAGAGAGACAACAGTCAGCCAATCAGAGCAGAGAGACAACAGTCAGCCAATCAGAGCAGAGAGACAACAGTCAGCCAATCAGAGCAGAGAGACAACAGTCAGCCAATCAGAGCAGAGACAACAGTCAGCCAATCAGAGCAGAGAGAGACAACAGTCAGCCAATCAGAGCAGAGAGAGACAACAGTCAGCCAATCAGAGCAGAGAGAGACAACAGTCAGCCAATCAGAGCAGAGAGATACAACAGTCAGCCAATCAGAGCAGAGAGACAACAGTCAGCCAATCAGAGCAGAGAGACAACAGTCAGCCAATCAGAGCAGAGACAACAGTCAGCCAATCAGAGCAGAGAGAGACAACAGTCAGCCAATCAGAGCAGAGAGAGACAACAGTCAGCCAATCACAGCAGAGAGACAACAGTCAGCCAATCAGAGCAGAGAGAGACAACAGTCAGCCAATCAGAGCAGAGAGACAACAGTCAGCCAATCAGAGCAGAGAGAGACAACAGTCAGCCAATCAGAGCAGAGAGACGATCACTGATCCATCACCTCTGTCCTCTGCTTCTCTCCTCAGATGGGACTAAACTCCTTCCCTCCTTCGGTCCTGAAGCTCCTGAACTGATCTGAGAGCAGCTCCACTGTCTCTCACAGAGTCCAGTCCACCATCCTCCCTGTGTGTTCTGGACCTGACAGAGATCATCACTGTCTCTGGACTCATCTGGTCCTCTACACTCTCTCTGCTCCTCCTCCTCCTCCTCCTCCTCCTCCTCCTCCTCTTCCTCCTGTTTTCTTCAGCTCCATCTTGTGGTGTGGTGAAGAACTGCAGCTCATTTCCACATTATTCAGTGTTTCTAAACTTGATGGAGGTTCAGAACAGGTTACTATGACGACAGTTAACACATGAATCTAAGTGCCATGTCCATAAACAGAGTATTTTGTATTATGATAAATTATTAAATTTTGAATTTTGTTTTTATTTTTATTCTCTGCTTCTGCAACAAGTAAATTTCATTCATGTGGGATCAATTAAAGTCTCATCATATCTTATTATGAGACAGACAGACAGACAGACAGACAGACAGAGTTGTGTATTTCTTCTTTAAACCACCAGTGGGCAGCATTTCATTAAAAAGCTCATGTGTTTCTTCACCATCGGATTAAAGTCTGAAATAAACATGATTTATTGGTTTTATTTACTGTTGCAAAGACAAAAAGCCTGAATCAAACATGTGCTTCATGTTGTGCTCATCACACGTTTTACATTTTAACTCAATAATATATTGATCTAATGAACACGGTCTAATATCAGAAACCAGGACGTTTCCTCTCTCTGGGTTCAGCAGGACGATGACTGAAGGTAATTATTACCTAGTCTGTATAATTACAGACAATATCTGATCATCAGCAAGATCAGTGTTAATCAATAACTGATAATTAAGATAAAGACTGCAGGTCAGAGATCAGCTGGACTCTTCCTCTGATATCATTTCTGAAATGTGTTTGGAGAAGAGGAGACGTCTGGTTTCTAGTCAGGCTCAGAGTTTGACCTGTGACCTCTGACTGTATCGAGGTCACAGGTCACATGTTCGATTCACGACTCATCAAATTATTAATCACAACGTGCAGTTTTATCAGGATCAGTGTGCTATTGCTTTCCTTTATGGAAAAAAACTGCGATACATTTCTCATAGAGAATGAATGGGAGGAGGTAAAAAAAACTACCAAATGATTGGACTTTTTCAAACGTCTACTGCTCCGACATCCTTTCACCTAGAGACTCAGTCTAAGCTTTAAAGCCCCAGTATGTGACATTTACCCCCATCTAGCGGTGCGGTTGCATGTCGGCACGTATTCTTGCTGTTGCGTTTACGTAAACTCGGGCAGAAGTCAGAAAAACAACAGACGCTGCATGTAACAGGATAAACAAGCCTCTATGTAAACAAACGGTCCGCCAGCACGAGGCGTGACAATGTTGTCATTGTGATGTCGTAGCCTATTGTTTACCTGGCCCACGTTTTACCGTCTTTCTCTCGTCGAGTAAAATAACATCCAGTTGGTTTGCCGACGGCGTCACTCTCGGCGTCATTCAGGTGTCTGACTGCACCTGAAGGCAACACCAGTGCCTCCGTCCTTCCTCACACTAGCCTACACGGTGGTGACAGTTTTAACAGGCGCCGTCTGGAAAACTTTCTCCCCGAGCCGAGAGCCTCCGGCGGCCCGAGGTTGTGGTTACGTACGGCGACGGTGACACTGAACGTAAAACATGGCGATTCAACATGGCAGAGAAGGTTCGGTGAACCCCCCCCTGTATGTTTGTAACGACTTGTAACAACTCATTCTAAGGTACGAGAAAGCGCTCGTTTGCATGCGGGCGCGATTCCACTTCAGTGAAATATGTATTTATGAAAGCGATATTTGATTTTTGTCAATAAAAAGCCAATAAAGTCCCATACTGTCCCTTTAAAATGTAGAACAGAATAGGATGACTTTATTGTGTTTGCATCAAGCACAAAGAAACTGGGAGGTCCATCCTCCCCTTAGGTGTCATAAAAAGAGAAGAACAAGAAAAGCAACAAAAAAGTCTCTTCTATTTCTGTAGAATTATTATAGTTTTTGATCAGTCACTGTTCATTGTGACCTTCTCGAATTTTCTGTGAGGGAATTTTCCCATTTTGCTTCGTGTGCACTGAGTTTATTCCCTGGAATGATGATGTGACCCACGAGCTGGTCACACATCTCTCTGACGGACTGAAAGCTGCTCTGTTACTGAACAAGATCCTCTGTCTCTGTTTCCTGTCAGGGAGACAGAGAGAGATTTCAGAATAAAACACTCAGAGAAACCAAATGCTGCAAAGTTGTTGGATGGTGGGTCCAGGTGGTGAGGGGGCGGGGCTTAGTTGTGACATCACAAGTGACAGGAAGTCCTGACGGCTGGTTTTAAGGCTCAGTTTCTGAATACAGGCTGTACAAATACATATAGTGTTTGAAATGTGAAGTAAATGTGTCATCTGTAACTTGATGCCTTTTGGAGATCATTTCATCTTCCATTTGCTGAACTGTTCACATTAACAGGAATTTGACCAAACCTTTGCATGACACTGTGTTTGCCAGGGAGGTTTCTAATCACAAGCAGCTGCAGTTCCTCTCCTGGCCACTAGAGTGAGTCTCCAACAGTGGGTTGGTCTCCATAGACTCCCATATTGAAATGTCTACATCCTGGTCCTCACCACCGTCCACAGACTGAACTGTGTGAATGAAAAGTGACAGGAATTTTGTAAAGAACAACAAAGAGAACCGAGAGTTAAGTGTAAGCTCCGCCCACTTTCACTGCTCGTGTCTTCAGCTTCTGTTTCCTACTTGAGGGTTCGTCCATCTCACCTGAGCTGTGTCCACACAGGTGGGCCCATCGCCACGAGGGGCGATACTTGGAGTTCACGAGCAAGGACCACGCCACAGCAATGTACCATTGAACATTTTAACCCTCCTGTTGTCTTTCAGGGTCAAATTTGTTCCCTTCCTCCAGCCTTCCTTTCTCCCTTCCGTCTTTGCACAATCATTTTTTCCGTTCCTTCCTTCTTCTTCCCTCCTCTTTTGAGCCAATTGACTCTCCATCTTTCTTCCCTTCCTTCTTCCTTCCTTGAACAAATCTGTTCCCTCCTTACATCTTTCTGTCCTTCCCTTTTCCATTCCTTCTTTCCACAACCCTTTTCCCCTCCCTCCCTTCCTTCCTTCTTCCTTCCTTTTTGACCCAGTCTGTTTCCGCCCTCCATCTATCTTTTCTTCCTTTTTCCTTTCCTTCTTTCGTCCCATCTTTGTCCTTCCTGCCTTCCTTCCTTCATTGACCCAGGTGGACAACAGGAGGGTTAATTGAGGGAATGTAAGTGTTGAGGATGGATGAGTGGATATTGTACGGAGTGGTGAAGGAAGGTTGACGTCTGTACTGCTGGTCTGGGAGGATGAAATGACGACTGGAGGAGGGATGCTCAGAGTAAGAGTGGGGGCTCTGTCTCGGTGTGGTTCTGTCCAAGCTGGTTTCATGCTCCTCAGACGGTAGCTTATACACTGGTTGAGTAGAGAGGGATGGAGGGATGAGAGTAGGGACGACTGGAAAGGGGGATGTGGTTAGAAGGTGCCTGGATAAAGGGAAGAAGGGGGTTGGGTCGAGGCAAAAGGATGAAGAAGAGGTTGACCAGGTACATGAAGGCTTGACTGGTGATTAGAGGTGGTTGAGGCCCTGCTCCTGAACAACACTTAACCACTTAACTCCATTTATTTCACAACCAGCTTAAGTTGAACTCTGCCACCTGTATGTTATGTAAACGTAGCTGGACATTGATCCACTCAAACTGCCCGGTGTACGTCACAGGTTTGACATTAAAAGGCTCCTGCAGCTGCGCCTTAAAATCTATTATTTGTAGAGAGTGGTAAATACATGCAATATGACCGGTGTACACGTGTCTCCATTGTTGTCTGAGCCAAAATACACCAGCGCCTCCATTTCCTGCCTAGACTTTGGCTCTTTGGACTGTGCAACAACATCATGCTAATCTTTTATAGAGCAACTATGAGTCCATTTTGAGGTGCGGCGTCACCAGCTGGTTGTGAGAATAGTTGCGGTGGTGCAAGGCGGGTTGGGGCGGGCCAAATTACTTCATAGACACGGGACCAAACCTGTGCATCACTTATCACTACCATCACTTATCACTACCATCATTAGCACCATCACTATTAACATCACTACCACCATCACTACCATCATCACCACCATCACTACCATAATCACCACCATCACTACTATCACCCCCACCATCATTACTACCATCATCACCACCATCACTACCATCATTAGCACCATCACTATTAACATCACTACCACCATCACTACCATAATCACCACCATCACTACCATCATCACCACCATCACTACCATAATCACCACCATCACTACTATCACCCCCACCATCATTACTACCATCATCACCATCATCACTACCACCATTAGCACCATCACTATTAACATCACTACCACCATCACTACCATCATCACCACCATCACTACCATTATCACTACCATCACTACCATCATTACTACCATCACTACCATCATCACCACCATCACTACCATCACTACCACCATTAGCACCATCACTATTAACATCACTACCACCATCACTACCATTATCACTACCATCATCACCACCATCACTACTATCACCCCCACCATCATTACTACCATCACTACCATCATCACTACCATCACTACCACCATTAGCACCATCACTATTAACATCACTACCACCATCACTACCATCATCACCACCATCATTACTACCATCACTACCATCATCACTACCATCACTACCACCATTAGCACCATCACTATTAACATCACTACCACCATCACTACCATCATCACCACCATCACTACCATCACTACCATCATCACCACCATCACTACCACCATTAGCACCATCACTATTAACATCACTACCACCATCACTACCATCATCACCACCATCACTACCATCACTACCATCATCACCACCATCACTACCATCACTACCATCATCACCACCATCACTACTATCACCCCCACCATCATTACTACCATCACTACCATCATCACCATCATCACTACCATCACTACCACCATTAGCACCATCACTATTAACATCACTACCATCATCACTACCATCACTACCACCATTAGCACCATCACTATTAACATCACTACCACCATCACTACTATCACCCCCACCATCATTACTACCATCATCACCATCATCACTACCACCATTAGCACCATCACTATTAACATCACTACCACCATCACTACCATCACTACCATTATCACTACCATCATCACCATCATCACTACCATCACTACCACCATTAGCACCATCACTAT
Source organism: Decapterus maruadsi (assembly GCA_030347415.2). Taxonomy (NCBI): domain Eukaryota; kingdom Metazoa; phylum Chordata; class Actinopteri; order Carangiformes; family Carangidae; genus Decapterus; species Decapterus maruadsi. The sequence goes on along the minus strand of CM064905.1, from coordinate 1,339,728 downwards.
TAACATCACTACCATCATCACCACCATCACTACCATCACTACCATTATCACTACCATCATCACCACCATCACTACTATCACCCCCACCATCATTACTACCATCACTACCATCACTACCACCATTAGTACCATCACTATTAACATCACTACCACCATCACTACCATCACTACTATCACCCCCACCATCATTACTACCATCACTACCATCATCACTACCATCATTAGCACCATTACTACTATGGAGTGCCGAAGTGGAAGTAGCCCCATGGGTCCTCAAATCGAAAAAAGTCCCCATAGATATGAATGGAAGACCAAAATTTATTTCGTGGTCCGTTTGAATTGTGCCATGAATAAAAAATATGTCCTCTAGGTGTTAAAAACGTCACGTTTCATGCAGAGAAATCAGCAGTTTATCGTAAAACGGCAACAGAAGAATGTATTTTGTGTGACGACGCTCTACGGATACAAATCTGGTGTCTCACAAAAAATACGTCACCAACTGACACGGTAAACGGCGGCATTTGGTGTGTGGCGTCACCTACGCGACTTGTAGTCTTTCTGGTTACAGATTCTTCAGAATTTAATTTTACAATAGGTTTACAACAAACTGCTGGTCTTTTTTGGGATGTTGAGGGTGATATCTTAAAATCAAGTTGCAACAAACCCCAGAATCTTTTTTTCTTGCCTTCCCCTATGTGTCAAGATACTCTCTGCCGAATTTTATACTGTAGTTGTATGACTCTTTATGCCGTTGTAGTACCTAAGTATTTGCATTTACATACTTTCGCCAGCAAAATGACCCAAGAAGAGGGGCTTTGGACCCCATAGCTTTCCTGCAGCTCGTTGACCGGATTGTCCACCCAGGTTTTAATCCTTGAAGGTCCTAGATATCATTTCTGGTGGACAACCTTTTACAACGCTCCGTGTTGTTTTTTTTGCTTTGCCCCCTGGGTAATCACTACCATAATCATTACCATCACCATCACTATTAACATCACTACCATCATCACCAGTCACCATGGTATCACTGTTAACATCGCAACCATCATCACTACCATCACTATTAACATCTGTGACAGTTGACTCTGATTTGCTGCCTGCAGCTTCATTGTGGTTTCTGATCTGTGACTGGCTAGGTAACAGCTGACATGTCAAGGGGAGGGAGCTCCACACACTTTATAATGTAAAGATGAATTGGATTCAACAAGAAGTCATCAGCAGCTACAGGACTTCATGTCTCAACTGCCCTGAAGGACAGAGATGGACAACAAATATGGTAAATATATTTATATATCCATATATACAGTCCTTTACCTCAGGGGAGTGTATTAGAAACAGCATAGTATTGATCTCCTCCATTTAAACCTCTAAGCTACAGATATACTGCATATATATAAAGTTTATTGGATGTGTTGTTGCTGGGTCTTCACACTTTTCTTTCCTTCATAGAATTCATATCTTGTTTTATTTATGTTTATAGTGTAAACATAGTTGCATTGTGTTATTTATTATTCTTTAAGCATGTTGGAGAATTAAGGATGTGTTTGTGTGGTTGACTTTAAGTTTTCAATAACTTTTTATGATCTGGGTCAATATTTATTGAATGTTACAAATTACACAAGAATATGTATTTTGTTTAAATGTACTAGAGCATCTGGATAACTGAAGTGAACCTTTGCAGTGTTTAGTGCAGTTCATGATATTTCCATGGTCAGTCATTAGAACTTATCAGCTCATATAATTTAACAGATAAACTATGTTTAATAGTTTGACAACATTTACCTGTTTGGTTTTTTTTACTCATAATTTTACACAGAATAAAAAATCCCACTGAAAAATGATCAGTCAGTGGTCAGCAACAGGACTCCACAACACCTCTGCAGTGTGTGTGTATGTGTGAGATGAAGCATAAATAACGTTTCATCTGATTCATGCTTCTGCAGAGAAAACTGAATCATTCCAATTGGTCATCTTTCTGTCTTCATTTTCACTTCAGGAATATTCATAATTCACATCCCACATGTTTTAATCTTATACTCATGTGTCTTGACTGTATTCAGCTTCAAACTGGAAAAGAGAAATCCTATAATCAGAGAACAGTCAGCTCATATGAATGACTTTGTGTAAACATGGATCCAGCTGTAAGACATATAAACAAGAGCATCGTCAGCATATGAACACACAACAGTACTTCTGTGCAGTTGGATTTTTACTGCTGCCTTTACTGTTAGAAACTCTCAGACAGACCACAGGGGGTGACAGTGAGTTCTTATTTATAGTCTTTAAATTTCCATTAGCACCATCACAGCCGCAGCTGAGCTTCCTGCCCATTCACAAATGTAATGTAGATACCATAAATTCTCCAGTAGAATGGCAGGCTTTTATTTTCTTCACCGGCTGCTTCTATCAGAAACAGGTGTCTATATAGGACATATATAGGATTTTATTTAATTTAGAACAGATCTACTGCTCAGCAAAGATGGAAAATCCTCTCAAATGGTTCTGCTGTTACTGTTTAAAAGAGTAAAAATAGAAGGAAAGAGTTGAATCCAGTGAAGCATTCATTTACAAGTTTAATCAGTACCCAATAAACTTGTACATGCATGGAACCTGTTTAAAATCAATTTGCATGAATGTCATATACATGTTTATGTGTCTGTGTTTGTTTATATTGTTGCATATGTTATTGGTGTTGTGTAAAAGTTATAATCTTCATATCAAGAGTCTCTATGAGTTCATAGACGTGACATGTACAAACATCACTCCACTGACATATATAATGTTTTTACAGTTTTCATAGCTTATTGTGCTCCTCATGATTCGGTGGGCGTGTGAGCGCTGGTGTGTTGCTCTGACGAAAACCAACTGTCTGTGTAAAATCTTCCAACAGAATCCAAACCTGCGGACGTGAGGATCGTCCTGGTTGGAAAAACTGGAGCTGGGAAGAGCTCAGCCGGAAACAGGATCCTTGGAGTAAACGCTGGTTCAGGATTTCCTGTTGGATCAGGTTTCACGTCTACGACACAGGAATGTAAGAGGCTGACGACAACACTGAGTCACGGTCCTGGACCTCTGGCCCAAAAAACCCTGGCTGTCGTTGATACTCCAGGTCTGTGTCACAGCAGCATAGACAGGAAGCAGCTGATAGAGGAGGTCCTTAAGTGTGTCACGTTGGTTGAACCTGGTCCTGATGTCTTCCTGTTGGTGGTCGACCCGAGCAGCTTCACCGAAGATGATGAAGAAGCCCTGAACACCTTCAGGCGCGTCTTCAAGGGAGCAGAGAGCCACACCATCGTCCTGTTCACCCACTGCCACAGAAACCAGGACATTGACACATTTTTGAAAGCTGAGAGCAGTAAAACCATCAGTGACTTCATCAAATCGACGGAGCCACAAGCATTCAACAACGAGGCTGAGGATCAGCAGGTGAGCGAGCTGCTGGAGAAGATCCACAGGCTGGTCGGTAACAACGGAGGGGAACCCTACACCAAGGGGTGGTTCGATATAAACAAGCTGTTTGACGACGTGAAGAAGTCTGATTCCAATCGGTCAGTCAGCCGGACCGAGTTCCCAGGGCAGCTGGTGCAGTGGTGCCGGGGCGAAGTGGAGAACCTCTGTCCACCGCTGAAGAAGTTTCTGGAGACTTTGGAGGAGGCCACTTATGGGCTGATGCCAGCTAGCGCTAAAAAGTAGAGGCTCCATCCTCCCAACCGACCGACCACACAGCTCGTCTGTCTCCGCTCACCTGACTTTGGTTGTCATGGTCACAATAACGGACTATTTTGATGAACAGCGACTGTAAACAAAGATGGACGTCTCTTCTGAGACTCCGCCCACAGGTTTCTAAAGCTGCTGTTCACGCTGTTTGAAACAAGTCGGAACTCTGATCTTTCCCAGTTGAAAACTCTGACTTCCAAAGTGTTTGAGACGCACGAGGTCCGAATAACCAAAAAGTGCTTCACGTAGCTAAGTCATAAAAAACATTACAAAGGACACAAGATAAAAATAAATAAAATAACATTTACATGTTTTTTGGCCTTAAAATGCATTCTCATTGGTGTTTTACTGCTGACAGTGTGGTTTTGCACAGTGCAAATTGTTGCGTGACGGAAAGCTCCCAGTAGAGCCGCGTCTTTGCAGCGTCTGACTCCGCCCACTGACCAACAGTCTCCAAACACACACATAGATTTATATATATATACTATGCTTAGCTTTAGCTCATTAGCAGTCGTCCTTCAGTCTGATTTGTGTGGTCATTTCATTAGTTGATTATTTTGTGTATGTTTATGATGAGAAATGAATTTGTTTTTTTCATAGGTCATTGGTTACCACTTGCATCTTTTCATAATTATCGATGTTATCAACAGATATGGTGAGTCCATGTGAGTGTTACCTGTTGGTGTGTGTGTGACTCATGATCAGCATGTGTTGTTGTTGTTAATGTCGATGTGAATGGCTGCCTGTCTCTGCTATGTGAACTGCATCACATGATTAAACTCTAGTCTGTTGAATCTTTGTGTGACGCTCGTTATTCCAACACGCACACCATTTACGACACACAATGACATTCATTACAATCTACAGCTCGACAAGTGGTATTCTGGTTGGTATCTGGTGATCTGGGAATTGGGCAGTTGATGTGGGGGTGAGAGGGCAGTGGGAGGGGCCGGGGTCCTGGACTGATCAGATCCTGTATTTGTCCAGTTTTAAATACTGTGTCCATCATTTCATTTTTATCCTGTTATATTTCAATGGTTTTAATATTGTTATCTATCTGGTCACAGTACCTGCCCAGGGACCATGAGCTATAATAAATCAATCCTATCAGGTCCTGAGGTGATCATCCTCTCTGCTGTGACGTGATGTTAGATTGTTTCTCCTGGAGAAGCTGAAGCTAAACAGTGTTGTTCTTGTTGTTATGAATATTATTATTAGTGTATATATGTGGCATTTGTCCCAGATCTCCAGACTCAGTTCACCTGCTGCTGTCATGTTGTTGACTGTACAGACTCCCACATGTTCATTGTGTCCATTATTATAATTATCTGATGGAAGGTCAATGAATAACCACTGCCCCAGGGTCCTTAACCAGCAGCAGCTTCTTTATTAAAAAGGTTGATTTTTGGAGACGTGAGCTCAGTCCCCGTCCTGACATCACTCTGCTTCTTGTTTCCCTCCGGTGTCGGGACCAAACCGATGCTGCTGCCTTTGTGTGTAATAATGATGTTTGTACAGTGGGATAAATAACTAATAATTCACCCACAGAAGCTGCTGAAACAGAACCCATGCTGCTCTGTGAGATGGTGGTGTCTCCATCTCCATGCTCAGTGTCCTCCTCAGCACCTGAGCAGAGGACATGCTGCCACTCGTAGCTCAGCCTCCTGATTTGTTGGTTTGCAGCTCCTTTTTTTTTTTGTTTCTGATCTGTGACTGGTCAGACTGTGACTGGGAACAGGTGATGTGTGTTTCAGGGGAGGGAACCAGCAGCAGCTCAACAGAATGAGGAGCTGGACAGTGAAATAGTGAGGAGAAGACATAGACTGGGACAGGACAGAACACAGAGCAGCAGAGATGACCAGTAAACCTTGTGAGTACAGGACATCAGTTCAACTGTTTACTCTGTTTATTTCATCTGAGATTGTTTCCAAGAAGTCTCCAGCTCTCAGGTTCAGAAATAATTATTAAACCTCCAGAGGATCTCAAACCATCAGATTTAATAGTCATTTAGTCATTTTATTTATTTTTATCCATGTTTATCATAACAGGACAGTAGCAGAGAGCTGATGACCACTTAGTTTGACTCCAGTTAATGTGCTGCCTGCTAGAGGAAGGACATTCAGAATAAGTCTGCAAGGTGGAAAAATGTGAGACAAGAAGTTTCAAGTCAAAGAGAAGAAAAGCCTAAAAGTTTCAGACACTTGAGCAGGTCAGGTGGAGGTGATCTGAGTCTGAACCTGGTTGAGCTGATGGTCTGAGGACTGTCTCAGCTTGTATCCAGTGTAAGAACTGGTCCATGTCTCAGATCCTCAGTGGGAGATAGATGAGTGCTACCATGACTGGAGTAGAAAGCCTGTGAGGGACTGATGTCATTCAATGTAAAGTCAGGCGTCATCTGCATAATTGCGATGTTTGATTTTACTGGTCAATTTGAAATACAAGAGGACCGAGCGATGAGCCCTGAGGAACCCCACAACCAATCTACCAACAGGGGCAAAGTTGTTCCTGCTCCGAGGATGTAAGGATGCCAACAGATCTGTGAGACACGATGTAACGGGCGGAGAAGTCATCATTTAGTTCTCCTCCTGTTTGGAGTTTGGGGATTTTACAGGAAGCAACAGTATAAAAGTGGACGATCTGTGTTTTAGTTGGAACCAGGACCGGATACTGGACTCCTCAGTCCTGATGCACGGCGTGAACAGAACCCACTGATGTTGCTGTGTTGGTCACGTTTGCTTGTGTGGAAACGCCCGGTCCTGACCACTGCAGACCAGGAACACCCAACAAGAGCTGCATCTGTTTCGATGTTCTGACCCAGTCGTCTACACACGTCACTGTTTGGAGCTTGTTGTCAAAGTCAAAGCTCAAATCCTGACGTTTGAACCATTTTTCCTCCTGGTAACATCCACTCCGAGGACAATTCGTTCACCTGCTGCCGCACATATCCAGTGATGGGACTAATGGCGTTAGTCAAACAAGTTATTGTTTCCCCTGTTACAAGAAGAACTCAAGACTCAAGAAGTCCCATCAGAATATAATACACCCGTTTAAGTGTAGGACGTGATGTACACATTTTTTTCACTTCAGCTGGTCGGAAAAAATTCCATTTATTACTTTATTACTAACTCAAATACTTTTTGGGGAAAGTAACTAGCAACTTTACGTTTTTAACACTGCACATACCCTTCCCACTGTCAGGAGCCATGATCAAGTGTTGCTCTGAATGTTGATCTCTGTGTCGTTTGTTTTATTTTGCAGCAGAGCTGAGGATCGTTCTCGTCGGGAGAGTCGGAGCGGGGAAGACGACCACCATGAACAACATCCTGAGGGCGAGAGGAGAGACGGAGGCTATGGTCCCGATGTCATCTCAATCCGACAAGTGTGAGAAGAAGCAGAATCACATCAACGGACAGACGGTGGTCGTTGTCGACACCCCAGGCCTGGGCCGACCGGGGCAGAGCGATGAGAGCGTGATGGAGGAGATCAAGAGGGGTTTCGAACTGGCTTCTCCTGGTCCTCATGCCTTCCTGTACCTGCAGAGGGTCAGAGCCATCACAGACAGTGAAGCCGGCGCCATGACGCTTTTTAAAAGCTTCTTCCATCAGGAGATCTTGAAGTACACTCTGGTCGTGTTCACCCACCACACAGAGGGAAAACGCATCGATGACGAGTTAATCAACAAGCAGACGGTTCTGAAGGACTTTGTCTCTCAGTGTCAGGGCGGATACTGTGTTCTGGACCGAGAACCCCAGGACTCGTCTCAGGTGGACGAGCTCCTGGAAAAGATCAACGAGATGGTTCAGGAAAACAAAAAAAGAGGCCGAGGGTTCCTGACGCTGAAGGAAGTCGACCTGAGGAAGAGGATTTCTCTGGCGGTGAGCGGCTCGGCCGTGGTCGGAGCCGGCTGTGGCGCAGGAGTTTCCCAAGCGGGAGTTTGGAGCGCGGTGGGGATGACAGCAGGGATCGTAGGAGGATTCGTACTGGGAGCTTTACTGGGAGCCGGAGGGATCCTGGCGTACGAGCACATGAAGGCCCAACGGAAAGGTTAGGAGGACGAGGAGTGATCGCTAATCCAACATGGACTCTGGTGATTCAAGGGTTTGGATGCTTCCTGGTTCCATCCTGCTTGATTTTTATTGGTAATAGATCTGTCATCACTAGCGATGCCACGATTATAGGTTTTCCTGGTATGATTATTGTCAAAGAAATAATCGCGGTGTTAAGATCATCACAGTCATGATGCATTAATTAATCTCACAACAATTTGTAATCTGAGCTTTCAAAATAAATTGGTGTTGAACCAGCTCCTTAGAAATAAACGTTCTAAAGACCAAGGAGTTAGTCCTACAAAATAACGAATGGTCGAGATGGTTGACAATTTTAAATACTTGGGCACATACATTGACAGCAGTGAACATGGCCTCCAAGATCCTAGGGAAGCCACAGAAGCAGTTGTCTTTACAATGAATTAAGCAGGAGTAAAGCTGAGAAGATCATAATCACTCTTTGACTGATAGCAAAGAAACATCTCTATAAAAAGTCCTTTGTCCCAGACGCTGACAATGATAAATGCAAAATAATAAAATAATAAAACAATAAAAAACTAGATTGCAGTAGCTGTTTTTACCTTCACTCCTGCTTCTTACTTTTGCTGAGGGTTTCTTTGCAGGTTCTTTGAATAATTGCATGGTGCACTTTTATGAAATTGGTATGTTTTCAAATGTGTGAAGATATAATATATACTGTACTTCAAATGCAGTCATTAATTTTTTACTTTTTTTTTTTTGCTATACTTTATATTTCTCTGTTCTTTAGTGTTTTATTGTGCTCTGTGTGTCCTGTTGTCTTGAGACATGTCAATGGTGGATCCAAAGATGAATTTCCACTCTGTGAACAATAAAGTTTTCGTAATTGTAACACTATGATTATGAATGTGTCAAATTTAGTCAAAATATAATTACATTACTCATTATACACAAAAAATAATAAAAAGAATATAAATACAGGACCAATTATTAATCCCCTTTGGAAATGTTTGAAAGTTGAAGTCATTAATTGTCGTCTAAACCATATGTTTGTATTTTAATAGTTTTTTGGTAAAGTGACGGTATATAGGGATCTTTATCATTAATTAATTGTGGCATTCGATACCGTGGTTAATTGTGAAAACAAGTAATGGTGACATATGGTCGACAGTTTTCAGTCTCCACCTGCAGAGACTCCGTGGTTCTGATCGGATTCTGGTTCAGGTTCTGGAAAGATCCTGGTCTGGACTAGTTAGGATTCATTCATCTTTCTCTTCTCTTCTTTTACATCATGTTATTATTATTTTTTATTATGACCATATTATTACATGGTTGAGTTTGATATTGTGAAGAGTTTATGATGAGTCAACTGGTTGTTGAAAGTTCAGTTTAACTTTATCAATTTATGACCCAACTTTGTTCTACACATCAAAATGTTTATTATTGGTTAATGGTTAAAAAGCTGTTGGGTTTTTATAGGACTTGTCGTCGCGGTGCGTTTGTTGTCACGGAGATAACACGAGTCTCAACGGTCTCATTTAGTTTCATTTGACTGACAGGGATCAATTATTAATTACTGAGGTTGTTGTTGGCCGTTCATCCCTCAACTGTGTTCAGACATGTCACTGCTTGTTTAAACCTTTACGAGGCTTGTTTTATTATCGTCAGTGTTTGTGTCTGTGCAGGAAGCTGAGGTCTAAAACACCTGAGTGTTACGTGCTACGAAACTCACCTGTAAAATACTGGAGAAAAGTGCTGCGTCCTGAAGATAGAGACAAAAACTTTATTCTGCAAAACTATAACTTTTTATTTTTAACATTTACATGAACATAATAAATGGGTGAAATATAAAGAATGAAAAGAAAATGTTTAAAGCCTTTTTGTTTTAAACTGTGATATTTTGTTTTTTTGAGCTTCCTGTTTGTTCTCCATCCTCTGCAGCTCAGTGCAGGAGTTTGATCAGACGCTGCCCCCTAGTGGTGGCAGGAGAACACATGTACACATATATACACACACACACAGACCAGGGACAGGACAGCAGGTGTGTAGGATCCGATCAGTGTGTTTGATACAAACATCTGGTCACCTGATCGATCGGGTGTTTGATCGGTCCAATCACAGATCCCTCGCAGCGAGACGCTCAGGAGGACGAGCCGTCTCCTCCGTCGTCAGGGTGATGACCATCATCTGGACGCTGTGGTTTCCCGGTAACGACGAAGCGGCCAGCTCCGACCGATCAGCACCGAAGTCCTGGAGGGGGACGAGAACACAGGCCAAGCTCCACCTGTGGAGCAGAGGCTCCATGGACCAATCAGAGCTGGCGGGGGGAGGGGGTGGAAGGAGAGAGGAGGAAGAGAAGGAGATGGACTTCAGTCAAAATCTGACATGTTTACAAAAAGCTGCAGAACAGCAACATCATCATCATCATCATCATCATCACCATCACCATCACCATCACCATCACCATGGAGACGGAGCAGCTCACCTTCTCTCCTGATACGTGGTCCAGAACTGAGCTCTGGGGTTTTTTCTTAGAAGAAAAGCGACGGTCACCAGGACGTCCTCGAAGTCTGACGGAGACATTCACAGCTTCTTATTATAGCATAGCATATTATATTATGTTATATTATATTATATTATATTATATTATATTATATTATATACATGTAGGTATATTTGTTCTGTTTTGGATTTACATGATACTGACGCGCTGAGTTCATGTGAACAGCAGATCTCTGGTAAAGTCACAGCGCCACCTTCTGGCAGCGTTTCACGGTGTCGTACTATAGTAAATAACTCAGTTGTGTTGAGAAAAATAGGATTAAAAAAGCTTTACCTTAATCTATCTGATAAAAAGCAGGTAATGTAAGTGTCTTTTTTACTATCAATACCATTAACGTATGGTATGGCTCCATATAAAACTGTATAATGAAGTAAAGTGAAGTGACCTTTTAAAGCAGGGGAACAGGTGAGGTGTGTCTGTTATTGATTATTCTTTATTTCTCTAAAGAATAATATTTATCACATAATTTCACCCTACAGACTCTTATATACACACATTTCTAGATATCCAGTGTTATTGATGATTCTTGTTGTTTTTTTTGTCATGTGCAATGTGTTTTGTATTTGTAGGTATTAGTCCGTATTATCACAGATAATCTGACCTCGCGGCTCGTAGAAAACGTCGGAGCCCAGGATGAGGTCCAGCTCAGGAAGCAGGACCAGCTCCGGGGACACGCGGCCCCAGCTGAGGCCCAGGACCTGGACCCGCCGCAGGCCGTTGGCCTCCACGCTGCGCCGGCAGTTCTCCAGACACGGAGGAGACCTGGCGTCGTCCGACAGGATGACCTGAGCGCCGCAGCGGGTGGCCACCACGCCGGGCAGACTCACACCGGCCCCCAGCTGCACACACAGCAGAGAGGTTGTTCTCACTGTTACACAATTAATTCATCACAAAGTTCCTAAAAACTTTTACTTTACCTCAAGGTGAATGTTCATTGAATGACAAATACAGTCAGTCTATCATAGATATAACATGTCTTGTGTAATAATATTTTAACTATATTTGATTTTACACATTCATAGTTTTGTGAATGAACGGATGCTTCCTCACCTCCAGCACCGTGCGTCCGGCCAGCTGCTCCCTCCGGCTCCACAGGAACTGAGCCAGCACCACGGCGCTGGGCCACACATACATCCCATACTGAGGGTCCAGGACCTGGGGGGGGGGGGCACAGATCAGCAGGCTTCAGTGTAAACCTTAATTTCTGCTTCACTTTTTCTGATATAAAATCTAAAACTGGTGACGTGATGTTTGTTGTTCTGGTACCAAACATGTCTCCAGGGCCCAGCTGTTTCATCTTTGATAATGGATTGGACCAAATCTTGAAAATGATGATCAGATTACTTTTGAACAATTGGACCCTGAATATAATTTGTTGTGCAGGAGGACACGACCAACAATGTTGAGACTTTCTTTTTTAAATTATCAGGGAGAGTTGTGCTTCAATGCTCAATGACAATAAAAGTAAACTGAATTGAAATGAGACACATTTTACCTTCATCAAAAAAGAAACAAACTATGCTCTTCATATATCCAGAGGATGTTAATACTAATGATAATGTCTGTTAATTAAGGTGACCAGATTTCTGAAATAAAAATAGGAGGCACTGTACATCATATGATCTTCATAGATAATGTTAATCATGATAATGTTTGTTAATGCAGAGAGAGGGGGGGACAAACCTCTGGGATGGAGACAGACAGAGACTCTGACTTGTTTCTCTTCTTGTCTTCAAACGTGAAAACTTTACAAACTATACTAGGCGCTACGCTGCTAACAGCTAAGCTAACAGCCTCCGACATTCCGCCAGTTACCGTTAGGTGTTTGTCTTCTGATTATAAAAGAACATGAATTAGTTTCACCGTTGTTTCTACTCTGTTATAACACCGGCGTCCGGCGGCGGCGGCCATGCTGCATGTGTCTGTCTGTTATTTCCGCGCCGGACACGGAGCAAAAAGAAGGGCGTGTCAACAGCCAATCAAATGCGCGTATACGCCTGGCGGGAAGGCATATCCTACCTCTCAACCAATCCGCGTCGCACTTCCGCAGTTGCGCTAAGCCAATCTGCTTCCTACGCTGTCATATGGGCGGGTGCTTGTTACGTCAATCAGTTGCAAAAGCATTGTGCGAGCCAAAGATATTGAATAAATGGAAAGATAGTCCATGAGCGGCTTCTCCAATGATAGCAAACTGTATACACTTCCTGTCTCTCTAAATGGGCGGGGCCAACCGTCACCCCACATCGGCTGTGATCATGTGTGTGGATTTATACAGTTTGTAGGTAGATGAAAGTGAGATATTTATATTTTCTTATGATAACATTAAATATTTACACTAGTAACAGTAATATTTAACATGACAAAAATTATTTAAATCATTTTCACGGGAGTTCGCGGCCGTTTGTTTGACGTTGCCTAGGAGATCTGTGCCAAATCTCGCGAGAGTGTGTCGTAGAGCCAGAGACAGGTCTTGAACAAAGTGGATTTTCTCCTGATGTGTCCGTCTGAAAATTACCATTTTCGTGTCAAACTGTTCAGAAGAGATGTGGCTTTTGGAAAATGAGTCCAAAATTTTCTTCAGTGACTGTGGGGAGTAAGACCCGACCATAATCGGTGTTCACGTTCAATTTTCCCATTGGAGTCAATACACTCCAGGCTGCCTCTGGTCTCCCTAAAGGGGCGTGGCCGTGCAGAAGCCCACGTGACATGCTTACAGGAAGCTGCCCGTCATGGACGGTCTTGGTTTATAAACCGTCTTTGGTGCGAGCGTGTGTGTCGCCAGGCGGCTACTAGCAGCTTTTAATAGCTGTAAATCAAACTGTCCCAACCAGGCAGAGGGTCACACTGCTCTGATTTCTGTCCGTACACGTCTGAGGAGCAGGGGAAGACGTTACCCGACACCTGTGGGTTCCGTAACGCCGATTTATTACCGGTTTAGTAACAGCTAGCCGCCGGGCAGCAGCGCAGCTAAAGTGGATGTGTTTGTGTGGTTTAGCCGGGTTAGCTCGGTGGCTAGCTAACTAGCAGCGGCAGCGTCAAACCCCGACAGGAGGAAATGAACCATAAGAGCAAGAAGAGGATTAAAGAGGCGAAACGGAGCGCCAGACCCGAACTGAAGGACTCGTTAGACTGGATAAAACACGGTTACCATGAGACTTTCGACGTGTCACACCGCACCGTCAAGGTAACTGTCAACAACGTAGCAGCGGAGGCTAAGCTAACGGTGGCTAACGTGCAGCTGGTCACGTACACAGCGAGGAAACGTGGAGCCGCTGTCACTTGTTAGATTTCTCTCTCCAGCCCCTGAAACTTCTTCCTCCCACTTTTAACACACACAGCTCATGTTTAACCACCGACATACAAAATACCGCTTTACAATCAATAACATTAAAAGTACTAAATTAGCATGAAAAAGTGTGTACCACAAGTACCAGAAGTCAAAATACTCAAGGTATCAGCAATCAGTTATAATTCATGCTATTTTCTGCATAACATATTTGTTCAGTTTAGCTCCAACACGGTTCAGGAAATAAAAAATGAACATGCATCCAGTTCAGATGGCCATGGTGTTTAGATGATAGATCTCTTAGAAAGTAAAGGGCAACACTGAGTAAATCTGAAAACATATTCACCAACATAGAAAATAAAAGAACAACAACATCCCAAACAATACCAAAGTTAATATTTCAGCTCCTGTGTGTGTGTGTTAATGTAAAATAAAGTTGTTGGTCCCTGGATTAACACAAATGAACAGCTGATTGTGTGTGTTGTGTTGTTGTGTTGTTACAGCTTCTACCCTTCGACGTGCAGAGAGCTGCAGCGTCGAGCAGCAGAAATAACGCTGTCGGTTTGCTTTACAGTTTATAACGGGTCTCACCTCAGGTTTCCACAGAGCCGGTTCAGACCGGATGGGAACAGACTCCCAAGTTTACATCCCATCATGTTCTGAGTGAGCTGTAACATCTGAGTGTAAAAAAAACATAAAGGGAGAAGCTGTGGCGCCGTCACAACCAGGAAAACCAGGCTGTTTCCATCCCTCAAAGCCACAGACAGCGTTGATCCAAACATGCACCAGAAGTTTATTTACTTCAAGAAAGTCAAGAGTTGATATTCCTGTGTTTATTTCACAAACAGGAGCTCCCAACTGCACCTGAACGTGTCAACATGTCAAAATACAGCCTGAGTTGAATTTGCACGGAATAGTCCTTTAAAGAACAACTCTAACCAATCATGTAATAATGGATTAACTGTTGCGTCTCTGTGCTGCAGGACAACGTGGAGCGAGTGGACGCGCTCCGCCTCAGCCCCGAAGACTTCATCCAGCGCTTCGAGCGTCCGTACAAACCCGTCGTCCTGCTCAACTGCGAGGACACGTGGCCGGCGCGGGAGAAATGGACCGTGGAGCGCCTCAAACGCAAATACCGCAACCAGAAGTTCAAGTGCGGGGAGGACAACGACGGCTACTCGGTGAAGATGAAGATGAAGTACTACATCGAGTACCTGGAGAGCACGCGGGACGACAGCCCGCTCTACATCTTCGACAGCAGCTACGGCGAGCACGCCAAGCGCCGGAAGCTGCTGGAGGACTACCAGGTCCCCGTCTTCTTCAGGGACGACCTCTTCCAGTTCGCAGGCGAGAAGCGCAGACCGCCGTACAGGTTCGCTCCCTGTCTACCACTCATTAAAGGGATATTCCTCTGTTTAGTGGAAATGAACCGTGTTGAGTTGTGTTTCGTCTCTTACGGCGAGACGGTCGAACCTTTAGAAGCTTCGTTTGTCTGGAATTAACATCAAAAATATCAACAACGACTTTCTGACTAAAATACATTTTGAATAGTTTGGTTTTTCATTCAAGATATCTGTCATGCAGTTTTGCTTCTAGTCAAAAACAACATCCACGACTACATTCGTCCTAGAACAAATTATGTTGCAATGTGAATTATGGATATCTGTAAGTGAATTATGACTATTCCTGCTTCCATTTTCAGATATCAACGTCATTTTGACTAGTTACAACTTAATTCAAGATATCTGAAAAGGAACATGTAGATGTGAATTCAAGATATCTTGAACTGGAATTATGACCAGTGAGAATCAAATTGTAGATATCTCAGACTGGAATCATTATTAGTCATAATTCAGTTGCAGATATCTATAATTCACATGGTGGAGATCTGCAACTGACAAACCTCATAAACATGGAAACGATGTAATTTGTTCCATGAAGAACGTAGTTGCAGATTTCAGAAGAGACAAAACTGAAGGACAGAAATCTGCAACACATCCAGTCTGGCTTTAAGATACTTGATCAGAAAAACAAACAAAAAACAGTTTCAGCTCAGAATTTAAAGAGCAGCAGAAACAGCACTTTTTTCTAGAAAGAAATGTAACCACCATTTCTAGATTTTTCTTTACCACTGTCATTTTTACCACTTTTTAAAATGTTATTAGTTTCTTTGCTTTTTTATTTACTTTTTGAAATGTAACCACCTTTTCTAGATTTTTCTTTCTTTTTTCTTTTTTTAAAAAATGTTTTCCTAGAAAATATTTTCCTTTTTAAAAATAGAAATTTAACCACTTTTTTCTAGATTTTTCTTTAAACCTTTTTTTGAGAAATTTAACCAGTTTCTTCTAGAATTTTTTTAAAACCTTTTTGAAAATGTTACCACTTTTTTTTGAGAAATTTGAGAAAATATTTTACTTTCTTTTTTTTTCCTTTTTTTGGAATTCTTACCACTTTTTGTAGAACTTTTCTAAAAAACTTTTTTTAATCACTTTAAAAAACTTTTTTTTTTTTAAGTATTTTTTTTCAACATTATTTCCACAAAGTAATTAATTTGAACATATACGTTGACATTGGTCCAGTTTCATTCCCGTCTCTTCCTCGTCTCCTCAGGTGGTTTGTGATGGGACCGTCGCGCTCCGGCACCGGCATCCACATCGACCCGCTGGGCACCAGCGCCTGGAACGCTCTGGTGCAGGGCCACAAGCGCTGGTGTCTGTTCCCCACCAACACGCCGCGGGAGCTGATCAAGGTGACCAGGGAGGAGGGCGGCAACCAGCAGGACGAGGCTATCACCTGGTTCAACGTGGTCTACCCCCGCACGCAGCAGCCCAACTGGCCGCCAGAGTTCACGCCGCTGGAGATCCTGCAGAAACCCGGCGAGACCGTCTTCGTGCCTGGTCAGTTCCTCCGACGCTGCTCTCTGATTGGCTGACGAAAGATCAGTCACGGGAGTAACGGCACTGCTTTCAGTAACAGTGATCAACAAAGTTACTGTTTGCACGGTTGGAACGCCGTTACCGTCACTGACAATAAAACGCGCCGTTATTTGACTCAAGAAGTTCTGTCACTAAATAATAATACACCTGTTAAAGGGATAGTTCAACATTTAGTCAGATTCTCCTCTCACCATAACCCCTATAGTCATAGCAGTAGGTTCGTTACCTTTAATTGTCGGTGCAAGCTGTTTTTAGAACGGCGGAGCAGAGCCGTGAGCTGCTCAGAGCTACGCTACGGAGGCTCATTATGGGATTTCTTGGTTTCCCTCATCAAACTCATCAAATACACAATCCAACAAAAGATAAATGAATAAAACCACAAACAGGGTTCAGGAGTTGAGAGGTCTGTGTCCTGGTTTTACAGGCCGGCCAATCAGAGCGCAGACACAGAAGCTCAGCAGGTGTGTGTGTGTCTGTGTGTGTGTGGACAGCAGACAGAGGAGCGGATGTGACCCAGATCCCGTTAATGCAGACAGAGCTGATGGTGACGAGGTCGGATTAGAGCCTCAGCCGCTCCAGGATTTAGACCTCACCTGTCTGACGGTAGATTAGAGACTCACCTGGTCGCATCGATCTGGACCAGACATCGATATAATATAAAATAATAGCTCATTGAATTGTTTCTAATAACACAACGTTACCACACAGAGTTGTTTTAGAGGGAAACACAGAGAACTGTCCCTGAAGGCAACGTGCATCAGAGGTTTTACATGAATTTCCCTCTAAAACAACTCTGTGTGGTAACGTTGTGTTATTATCTCATAGCGTGGTGAATGTGCAGGTCACAACTTGTCCACCAGAGCGTTGTGGAGTTGTTGGATTGTGTATTTGATGAGTTTGATGAGGGAAACCAAGAAATCCCATGAGCCTCCGTAGCGTAGCTCTGAGCAGCTCACGGCTCTGCTCCGCCGTTCTAAAAACAGCTTGCACCGACAATTAAAGGTAACGAACCTACTGCTATGACTATAGGGATTATGGTGATGGGACAGTTTGACTAAATGTTGAACTGTCCCTTTAAAGTAAATGGACTCTGCAGTCCCTGCGACGACCTGCAGGTGTCACTGTTTCCTCTTGTTGATGGTCAGTAACTGGTTTCTTGTGTGTGTGTGTGTGTGTGTGTGTGTGTGTGTGTGTGTGTGTGTGTGTGTGTGTGTGTGTGTGTGTGTGTGTGTGTGTGTGTGTGTGTGTGTGTGTGTGTGTGTGTGTGTGTGTGTGTGTGTGTGTGTGTGTGTGTCCAGGTGGGTGGTGGCACGTCGTCCTCAACCTGGACACGACCATCGCCGTCACCCAGAACTTCGCCAGCACGACCAACTTCCCCATCGTGTGGCACAAGACGGTGCGAGGGCGACCCAAGCTGTCCAGGAAGTGGTACCGGTACGACGCCGCTGCAGCCGTCCAATCACACGCCTCTCTGTCTGTCTGTCTGTCTGTCTGCCTGTCTGTCTGTCTGTGTCGTCTCTGTCTGACCGCTGTGACGTCGTCTGTCGTTCCAGGATCCTGAAGCAGGAGCGTCCCGACCTGGCGGCGCTGGCGGACAAAGTGGACCTGCAGGAGTCGACGGGCATCGCCTCGGACAGCTCCAGCGACTCCTCGTCGTCTTCGTCCTCCAGCTCGTCCGACTCCGACTCTGACGTAGGTCTCACTCATCACTTAGATGACGTCACACCGCTGTGATGTCACAACCAGGAGTTTGCTTTTGGTTCCAACAGAGTCTCATGTCAATATGGATGAATCTTTATGATCGGTGGTGTATTTTATTTTGAAAATCAACCGGGTGTTTTGTATTTTTTTGTACGATTTCCTGTCTCGCACGAGCTGCAACAGATATTACACAAGGGTTGAAAAGTTACTTGCTGGTGTCGGTTTAACCCTGTATCTCCATGGTAACGGCCTCCCCAGGCGGAGTCGGGCTCGGAGGGCGACGCCGTGTCCCACCGCAGGAAGAAGAGGAGGACCTGCAGCGCCGCCGCCAACGGAGACACCAGCAGCCAGGACGACTGCGTCAGCAAGGAGAGGAGCTCGTCACGGTGACCTCCGACCCCCCCAGGCCGCCCCGCCCCCGATCCGCTGCCCCCCCCCCCCCTCCCCCCCTCCTCACAAAACAAACAAACAACCAACCACACCCTCGGCTGCTTCTGCTCTAGTTTAGGTAAACGCCAAGATGGCGGTCGGCGAGGGAGGAGGAACGTGGAGGGGGGGGGGGGGGGGGGCACCACTGTGCTTTCTACACCAATCACTATGTGTCTGTAGCTTCTGATGGGGGGGGGGGGGGTGGGGGTTCACAGCAGCTCTCACAATAACAACCTCAAAGATTTTTTTTTTTTTTGGTCTTTTATTTTGAAGTTTCCACATTTCATCATTCTGTGAATCCAACTTCCTGTTTTTATTGATTCCAAAAAACCAATCAATCAATTATTTTTATTATGATCATCAAATAGTTTCGCTCACACTGAACTGTGTTTGAGTAAAAACAACAAAATGAAACAAAGTGAAGCTGCAGAAACACTGATGATGTCACAGCGATGATGTCACAGCTTCACGCCCCCTTTGATGCACATTTCACAATAAAACGCCTCCGGTCGGCTCAGTGAGAGGAGGGCGTAGCCATGGAGACGGCTCGATGCTGCAGTTAACACACACACACACACACACACACACACACTGCTGTGAACACACACACACATGGGGGGGGGGGGTGACGATGCGTTCAGGTGCTGTGATGTCAGAGCAGGAAGTTCCTAGACACTGATCTGATCGCACTAATCAATATGATTGATCCTGAGTGTACGAGCACGTCTCTGTTGCTAGGACACAGGGACGGGGGGTGGGGGTTGGACGCTGGTCGCTATGGTGATTAACGAAGTGAAATCAGAAAGGAATCATAATAATTATCAATAATTCCGCAGCGTCGTCGGATCTAAACGGCTGAAACACTGCGACGCTGTGGTGAATAAATAAATAAATAAACCAGATTAGAGTTTAACGTGTCGTCTCGTTAGGAGCCCGGACGCCGGCGATGCGTTCAGGCGTCGACGTGTCAGTTCCTCCCGCGGCTTCAGACTGAAAGTGCC
This sequence comes from Decapterus maruadsi, assembly GCA_030347415.2. Lineage (NCBI taxonomy): Eukaryota > Metazoa > Chordata > Actinopteri > Carangiformes > Carangidae > Decapterus > Decapterus maruadsi. Next base: position 1,320,070 of record CM064905.1, on the reverse strand, counting down.
TAAAGAGTCGGAGTCGGAGGCTCGTCTCTGTTTTTACCGTCGTTGGACTGAAGGCGTCGAGGTCGTCACGCGGTGCCTTCCACCGGCTCAGATCCAGGTCTGGGTTCAGGTCTGGGTCTGGGTTCAGGTCTGGGACCAGGTCTGGGTCTGGGACCAGGTCTGGGTTCAGGTCTGGGTCTGGGACCAGGTCTGGGTTCAGGTCTGGGTCTGGGACCAGGTCTGGGTCTGGGTCTGGGTCTGGGACCAGGTCTGGGTCTGGGACCAGGTCTGGGTCTGGGTTCAGGTCTGGGTCTGGGACCAGGTCTGGGTTCAGGTCTGGGACCAGGTCTGGGTCTGGGTCTGGGACCAGGTCTCGGTCCAAGTCTGGGACCAGGTCTGGGTCTGGGTTCAGGTCTGGGTCTGGGACCAGGTCTGGGTTCAGGTCTGGGTCTGGGTTCAGGTCTGGGACCAGGTCTGGGTTCAGGTCTGGGTCTGGGACCAGGTCTGGGTCTGGGACCAGGTCTGGGTCTGGGACCAGGTCTGGGTCTGGGTTCAGGTCTGGGTCTGGGACCAGGTCTGGGTTCAAGTCTGGGTCTGGGTTCAGGTCTGGGTTCAGGTCTGGGTCTGGGACCAGGTCTGGGTTCAGGTCTGGGACCAGGTCTGGGTCTGGGACCGGGTCTGGGTCTGGGACCAGGTCTGGGACCAGGTCTGGGTCTGGGACCAGGTCTGGGACCAGGTCTGGGTTCAGGTCTGGGTTCAGGTCTGGGACCAGGTCTGGGTTCAGGTCTGGGTCTGGGTCTGGGACCGGGTCTGGGTCTGGGACCAGGTCTGGGTTCAGGTCTGGGTCTGGGACCGGGTCTGGGTCTGGGACCGGGTCTGGGACCGGGTCTGGGTCTGGGACCAGGTCTGGGTTCAGGTCTGGGTCTGGGACCGGGTCTGGGTCTGGGACCAGGTCTGGGTTCAGGTCTGGATCTGGGTTCAGGTCTGGGACCAGGTCTGGGTCTGGGTCTGGGTCTGGGCCGGGTCCAGGTCTGGGTCTGGGACCGGGTCTGGGTTCAGGTCTGGGTCTGGGACCAGGTCTGGGTCTGGGTCTGGGTTCAGGTCTGGGTTCAGGTCTGGGTCTGGGACCAGGTCTGGGTCTGGGTTCAGGTCTGGGTTCAGGTCTGGGTCTGGGACCAGGTCTGGGTCTGGGTTCAGGTCTGGGTTCAGGTCTGGGTCTGGGTTCAGGTCTGGGTCCAGGTCTGGGTCTGGGACCAGGTCTGGGTCTGGGTCGGGTCCAGGTGTGCGATGTGAGCTACAGGTTGTTGATGAGGAGGAGGAGCCTGTTGTTGTTGTTGTTGTTGTTGTGGATGTGATCGTTTTAATTTTGTTGGTCAATAAAAATCTTTTCTATGACTCCACTCTGTGTCTGAGCGTGGTGTTTTACATCAGAGGTCAAAGGTCACGACCAAGGTCAGTATAGATTTAGTTTATATTTACTTAGTTGTAGTTTTCAGGTTTCAGGAGAAAGCCTCTGAAGTGTGATTTGTCCCTTTAGTTGCATCCATCCCATAATGTTTCCATCAGTCCTTAAAACTAAGTCGTCTGACATTCACTTTAGTTTCAGTTGGTTTTTTATTGTTCATTGTACTTTTTATTTAGTTCTTGTTTTTGGAAAAACATTCAATTTTATTTTTATTTCAGTTCACTAAATAATGTTTTCACTGCTAGTTTGTTACATCCCATAATGTTTTAGTTATTTTAGTGATCAGAGTTTCTATCACCATGGCTTTGTGGTAGCAGCTCTCGATTCAGCGCCGCATGAAGTTCAATTAAATGATCTACGTTAAGTTAAAAACAAAGTAAACAAGTAAACAAAAAACAAGGGTTGTTATTGTTATTAATCCATATTTGCAGTGAATATGTTTTTATTATTGATTCTGATGTTGACACTTTTATGATTATCACAATTATTATACATTAATGAATTTCACAACATATGAAAATGTGTAAAATACAGTCAAAATGTCACTAATTATAGGAAATACACAACATAATTTAAGTATCTATAAATATGACAAGTTATTGATTGAAATATTCAAGTCATTTATTGTCATCATAAATTATACATTTTAAATTTAATTGTTGTTTAAATTCCTACCAAAAGTGTTTCTTTAGAGTTCAGCTGATTGATTTGTTTTTTTTTATCTACATCCGGTTGTTGCAGCTTTTATTTTGAAGCGTAAGCGGAAGTGCCCCCCGCTGTGCTCGGTGCCAGCTGTTGAGTCCGATCAGCTGATGAGCTCAGAGTGAGCGCGAGGCGGGATGCTGCACAGTGTGTGTGAGACTGCAGCCTGATCAGCACACACCCCATCCTGCTCTCTGACAACACACACACACAGACAGACACACACAGACACACACTCTCCTCCTCCTCCACCGAGCCGAGCCGAGCCGAGCCGCTAGCCGCCATGGACCTGGACCCCACCGTCGTGGTTCCGGCCATCCTCTTCACCGTCGTGGCCGTCTACTTCGCCTCCGCGCTGCTCAGCAAGAAGCCGGACGCCGCCTCCTCTAAAGCCGGAGGAAAGAAGCCTAAAGTCGGCTACGGAGACGAGGCTCCTCCCTCCCGGGCGCTGGGGCAAGCCTCCCCGCCGGTAGAGCCTCCTGCCCCGGCTGTGGAGAGCCTGGGACCCGCTGAGAAGATCCAGGAGGTTGCACCGGCCGCACCAGTCAAGGTAGGATCGATCTATTGATTAATTTATTGATCAGTTCTGTCTCTGATCGATTCATTAGCTATAAATGACAAACAAACAAACTTTTCACCAACCTGCATTTTATACACTGCAAAAACTCAAAATATTTCCAAGAATATTTCTAGTCAAAAATGTCTCATTTCTTTTCAAAACGAATCTCTTTCCGCTCAAAATCAGACTCATCACCGAAAAATGAACTTGTTTTTAGATCATTTTCACTTGTTTCAAACTAATTTTCACTTGAAATCAGTAGAAAAATCTGCAGTGAAAGGAATTTTTGTTTTGTTTGTAATAAGAAAGAAAAACTCGCTCCACTATCAGAGTCTTATTTTAAGTAGAATCATTTGTTTTGACAAGAAATAAGACAAATATTCTTTTTGAGAGTTTGAGTTGTCGAGTTTTACTGAGACATTTAATCAAAGATATTGGAAATTATTGATCAGAGTTAAAGGGCCGGGTGCAACTAACTAGATATGCTTTTATTTTGAAAAGACTTGCCTAAATAATAATTAATTAAAGTGATTGATCAAACTGAATCAATCGATGACCAATATTCTTACACATGATCAATACTGAGCGGATGAGTTCTGCTGACTCATGTGTTCAACAGCTAATTAGTTAATCTCGTCATTAACCTGTCGCTCCGTCTGCTCCCACAATGCATTGCTGCTTTTATACATGTCAGTGTCACCTGAGGCACAGCCAGGGATCGATCGATTGATCCAGAAACTGATCAGCTGATTCATCGATTCGTCTTCTGATCTTTCTAATCATGTTAAAAAGTGTAACATACCTTTAATTATCATTGATTATGCATGTTGAATCGCATCGCCTTGATTGATTATTGATTATTGATCAAGATATTGCCCTGTCGCGGCCTCGTTGCCAGGCGACACCTGGTGGCAGGTCGACAAAAAGAAGCCGTTTTTGTTTTGTTGACGTCGCTGTTACCATGACAACCGGCAGCTGTAAGTGGCGCTGTCTCTGGTGTTGTGGGTTTTTATTGATTACCTGACATATATTGATTATTATTATTGATTTCGCTGATCGCACGCCAATCATCAGAAACGTTCACATCGAGTTCGATTGAGTTTTCGGAGGTGATCGATATTTGATTTCTCGCTATATTGAAATATCACCTATTGATTATTGATTATTATCTGTCAGGACATTAGAGCCAAAAAAAAACTGATTATTGATCCTCTCATTGGTTCAGATTCTCACCTGAAGCAAACTTTAAAGGAACTTTAAAGCAGCTGCTGATCGATCAATGCATCGTCTTATTGATTGGTGTTTATCGGGAGCAGCTGATCGTGTATTGACGATCAGGCGCTGCAGATCTGAACGCCGTCGTTTGAGGCTTCTCTTGTTTTACTTTTTGCTGATTTGCTTGAGCTCGCCGCGTCGAGCTGTTTATGAAAATGTCGGGCGGTGTTGTGTCGTGTGCGTGTGCGGCGGCCGCAGGTACAGGCGGCGCCGTGTGTTTGCATTTGAATGTTTTACACCTTCATGTAAATGTTGAGGCCGTGGTCGGCGGGCTGAGCTGATCTGGGACCAGGCCTTCAGCAGGAATGTGCCCACGGCTGCTGGAACATGCGTCGCCGCGCTCAGCCTCTATATTTGGTGGCGAACATGAACATGTATCCTATATTTACACCTGTGTTCACGGTGTCACACGGTGTCTGTAACGGAGCCGGGGGGGGCGAGGGCGGCGAGGGCGGCGAGGGGGGGGCGGGGGTGTGTCCACACATGGGACTTCATGTGATATTTCACAGTATAGGTCGTCGCACTCAATTTACAAGGATGAAACTGTCACCGGGCAAAACAAGGAAAAAAACAGGTCGGTTTTAAAGGGATAGTTCAACATTTTGGCGAACTGGCCCTTTGCCATAATCCCTATAGTCATAGCAGCAGGTTCGTTACCTGTAATTGGTCGGTGCGAGCTTAAATTAATGCAAAACCTCTGATGCACGTTGCCTTCAGGGACAGTTGTTCATCACCAGTCTCTGTATTTCCCTCTAAAACAACTCTGTGTGGTAACGTTGTGTTATTATCTCATAGCGTGGTGAATGTGCAGGTCACAACTTGTCCACCAGAGCGTTGTGGAGTTGTTGGATTGTGTATTTGATGAGTTTGATGAGGGAAACCAAGAAATCCCATAATGAGCCTCCGTAGCGTAGCTCTGAGCAGCTCACGGCTCTGCTCCACCGTTCTAAAAATAGCTTGCACCAATAATTAAAGATGGCGATGGGACAATTTGACAAAATGTTGAACTATCCCTTTAAATTACACTTCATCAAAACCTGTTTAATTTAAAGCTGGGTTTCCCGCCCACTCACCTGCAATTTTTTTTTTTGAAACACTGTGAGCCAATCAGAAGAGAGGCTCAGAGCCTCCTCCTCTCCTCTGATTGGCCGACACCGAGGAGATGGAAAACTACACTTAGATGGTCTTTTAGATCTTCCCACCGGTCGGGAGAAACATGGAACTTTATAAATTATAAACTGACGTAACGTAGTTTTGGTGAAAACAACAAAAACCAGTTTCAGCTTCGTCTCCATCTTTAACTGTCGCCGTCTCCTTGACGACAGCCCAACACGCCGTGAACGGAGCCAGATATAAACGACTCGTCTCCTCCCTGAACATCAATCTTGTCTCTGAGTGTCACAGAGCAGCAGCGACGGCCTTCAACCCCCCCCGGGCCCCCCCCCCCCCCACACACACACACACACACACTGACACTGATAACCTTATCCAACGCACACACTTCACCGCCAGCTGTCTGACTTATAGCCGCCCCAGTGCATCATGGGAGGTCTGACGGCGCTCTGTGTCACATAAAGGAGCTCTCTGTCCCCGACACACAGCCGCGCCTGTTGTTCCCTCCTGTGGGAGTCGAACCGGCGATCTGGGACGTCAGAGGTCGGAGGTCACGTGACATGACCTCACGTTCTGACCAGAAGAAGAAGAAGAAGAAGAAGATTCAAGCGCTAAAGATAACAGAGCTCTTCCTCCTCCTCTTCCTCCTCGACCTGCTGCAGGTCAAAGGTCAAACCTGGCCCCTCCCCCTCCTCCTCCTCGCTCCTTCTTCTGTAAATATTATAAACCTCGTTGCCCGTAGCGATGCAGCTCGTCCATATTTGGACATGTGAACGTGCTGATCAGCGGCGGAGGGGGGAGGGGCCGCGAGGGAGGGAGAGCAGCTGGACAGATGTTTGGTCACATCTGCTGCACGTTGCACACCTCAGGCCCATTTTATTCATGTATATCACACATACACAAACTGTACATAAACATACACTCACATGCACACATTGAAATTGGTGCTGCAATACTCACAATAATGATAATAATATTAATGATCTAATAATGATATGAAAAAAACAGATAAATAATAATAAAGATCACAGAAATCACAGGTTTCTGGTGATAAAACTGCACAACACCGGTTTTGTAAACTATTGCCAAACATTTTTCATGTCCTTCCAAGTCTTTCTGCTTTTCACATGGACGAGGTTTTCTTCTATTGTTTGAATTTGTTTGAATAACCTGAGGATCTGATTTCCCACCATCGTCCTCCTCGGTCGTTGTTACGTCATGTGAACAACATGTTCCCTGCACCGGGGACTATACTGTAGTTCAGGCGGCGGAGGGATATCGCTGCTTCCAGGTGGTTCAGCGCCCGTTAAAGCTAAAACGGCGTTTTACGAGTGAGGAGCTCGGTGTCGCCTTACGGAGCAGGTGTCGGAGGTCGGAGGTCGGATCTGATCGGATCCTCTGCTGCTCCGACCGGAAAAACTCCAACTGTTCAACACATTTAAACCTTTTATTATTATTTTATTCTCTGATCTGAACTGTTCTGGTCCTGGATCAGTGAGAGATCCTCTCCTCTGTCCAGCTCTCCGGCTGATTCACCCCTCAAAACTGGAATGACATCATCACACGCGATGATGTCATGATGCGCCCGCTCGGCCAACACGAACATATTTGGCCAATTTAGGAACAGACGGTCCGTCGTCCTGCTGAGTCATTAAAGCCGGTAACGACCCACAATGCTTTGTTTCATAGCTGAGGAATTCAGAGGAGGGGGGAGGGGGAGGGGGGCGTGGCAGCCGGTGGGAGCATGTTTAACACACACACACACACACAGAGACACACACACGGTGCTGCCAGTTGTCTCTGGACTGTGTCCGGTGTCGATTGATGAGACAAGACAGACACACACAGGAAGTGTTTCTGGCTCCGCCCCTCGGCTCAATTCAGCCTCAGTGTAAAATAAATAGGAAACATTCAGATCCTTATACAAATACCACACTGTAAAAACACTCTGATAAAAAATACTCTACAATAAATCATCTGTAAGAACACTGCACTATAAAAAACAGCATCAGTTAAAACAATCTGCAAAAAAAACAGAACAAAATGTTCTGTAAAACTTAGTTGTAGAAAAACACTGTAAAATGTGCTGTGTGAGAATAACTGTAAAAAATAGTTTGTTACAAGTGAAAAAACATGAGTTTAATAAGAGAAACTATTAGATTGATGTGTTTTTGTGTGAGATTCTTTATTAAAGGGTCGTTACGTGTTCATCATCCACCGAGCGAGCAGCTCAGCCACTGATGGAGAAACATGATCTGCAAACTCAGCACTTCAGAAAAGACACAAACAGACAGGTGTGAGGACGAGTTGGGAGGTCGCACACTGCTCTGTGTGTGTGTGTCTGTGTGTGTGTGTGCGTGTGGTCAGGTGGCAGGGAGAGGACAGGTTGGACACTGGAGAGGTTTTATTTGTGCTGGTGTCAGCAGCAGGCGTCCATCGATCCTCCACAAGCTGCTGCAACTGACACTGACTCTGTTGTCAGAGGTCGGAGGTCAACATGGCCGACGGCGACACGTTCACCTGTTCATCCATAACTGATGGTCGATTGATTATTGGATCAGATCAGATCAGATCCTTCAAAAAAAACAAATCAACCTCTAGTTAAGTGTCTTTTATTTTGAAGGGTTGAGCCGAAAGAAGAAGCTCATTAGAACAGAGGAGGCTCTGAACCTCGCTCCTGATTGGCTGGCTGGCTCCTGCTTCGTTGTGACATCACTAAGTTGCAGAAATCCCAACAGACAGTTTTAAAAGCTCAGTTTTCACACAGATATCATATCAGTTTGAACAAAGTGAAGGTTTAGTGGACCGGTCCAAGTTCCTGGTCTCTAGTTCAGGACCAACAGGAACCGGATCGGACCCACAACCACCAGATGTTGGCGCACTGTTTGGTAACTGTTTTAAACCTGTTTCTCTCCAGGTGGTCCCAGAACCCGTATCAGCACCAGAACCCGTGTCAGCACCAGAACCCGTGTCAGCACCAGAACCCGTGTCAGCACCAGAGCCTGTTCAGGAGCCAGTAAAAGAACCAGAACCTGTTCCAGAACCAGCTAAGGAACCAGAACCTGTTCCAGAACCAGAGATTGTTCCAGAACCAGTCACAGTACAAGAAGTAGCTGCAGCACCAGAACCTGTTGCAGTTCCAGAGCCAGAACCAGTCCCAGAACCCGTGTCAGCACCAGAACCTGTTCCTGAAGCAGTTCCAGAACCCACCCCAGAACCAGTATCAGTACCCGAACCTGTCACAGAACCAGCTGCAGCCCCAGAACCAGAACCTGTTGCAGTTCCTGAACCAGTGTCAGCACCAGAACCTGTCCCAGAACCAGAACCTGTTGCAGTGCCAGAACCAGTATCAGCACCAGAACCTGTCCCAGAACCAGAACCTGTTGCAGTGCCAGAACCAGAGCCCGTGCTCGTGTCTGAACCGGTACCAGAAGCCGTCCCTGAACCAGAAAAGCCCGTTGAGGAGTCTTTACCCGAGCCGGTCCCTGAGTCCAAAGAACCAGAACCTGCCGTGGAGACCTCACCCGAGCCCAAACCAGAACCAGAACCAGAGACCATCATCAACAACGGTAAGACTCCTCAATCGACCAGAACTTCACATCAGTTCATCAAGACGTTACGGAATTTGAAAAGATTTTTTAAAATGTAGCCTTAGATTTCCAGCTGTTTTTCATTTTCATCGGTTAGCTAGCATTTAGCTTCTCCTGTTAGCTTCTACGTTACCTTCTGCTGTTAGCTTGTAGTGTTAGCTTCTCCTGTTAGCTTGTAGTGTTAGCTTCTCCTTCTCCTGTTAGTTTCTAACGTTACCTTCTCCTGTTAGCTTGTAGTGTTAGCTTCCCCTGGTAGCTTCTAACGTTACCTTCTCCTGTTAGCTTGTAGTGTTAGCTTCTCCCGTTAGCTTCTAACGTTACCTTCTCCTGTTAGCTTCTAACGTTACCTTCTCCTGTTAGCTTGTAGTGTTAGCTTCCCCTGGTAGCTTCTAGCGTCACCTTCTCCTGTTAGCTTCTAACGTTACCTTCTGCTGTTAGCTTGTAGTGTTAGCTTCTCCTGTTAGCTTGTAGTGTTAGCTTCTCCTTCTCCTGTTAGTTTCTAACGTCACCTTCTCCTGTTAGCTTGTAGTGTTAGCTTCCCCTGGTAGCTTCTAGCATCACCTTCTCCTGTTAGCTTCTAAAGTTACCTTCTCCTGTTAGCTTGTAGTGTTAGCTTCTCCTGTTAGCTTGTAGTGTTAGCTTCCCCTGGTAGCTTCTAGCGTCACCTTCTCCTGTTAGCTTGTAGTGTTAGCTTCCCCTGGTAGCTTCTAGCGTCACCTTCTCCTGTTAGCTTGTAGTGTTAGCTTCCCCTGGTAGCTTCTAGCGTCACCTTCTCCTGTTAGCTTGTAGTGTTAGCTTTGGTAGCTTGTAGTGTTAGCTTCCCCTGGTAGCTTCTAGCGTCACCTTCTCCTGTTAGCTTGTAGTGTTAGCTTCCCCTGGTAGCTTCTAACGTTACCTTCTCCTGTTAGCTTGTAACTAGTGTTAACTAACGCCGTCATTGAGCATTCGAAGTTCTGCGTCGAGAGAACGCGTTACAAGCTCAAACAACATGCTTTCACTGACGGATTTTTCTACTTATTTCAAGTGAAAATGTAAAAACAAGTTAATTTTTAGGTGATGAGTCTTAATTTAAGGGAAAAGAGTTTAGTTTTGATTAGAAATAAGACAAATATTCTTGGAAAGATTTTGAGTTTTTACAGTGTATTCTGTTTACTGTGGGCTGATGTCGGCTGATGAGAGCTGGTGGAGAGAGTGAGGTGTAGTGTGTGTGTGTGTGTGTGTGTGTTCAGACCAACCTCCGGCTGTGCTGAGCAGATAAGTGGTTTCCAGGAAGCGTGGACAGAGCAGAGGTGTCGGGCTTCAGCTCGGAGCCGTAATGACCGTGTGGATTAAAAATCAATACATTTACAGAACAGTGATTTAATCTGATCAGCAGGAAGTGAAGCCAGGAGAAGAGCAGCAGCAGCAGAGATGCCATGACCAGTCTTTACCAGCTGTTTACAGACTGTACGTGCGTGTGTGTGTTGTATCAGTGGGCCGGTTGGCGTGTGCGGAGGCGGAGCAGCCATCTGCTTTAAGAGGATGATACTTAATCTTGAACGAGCACTTGGCTGCTCTGAACAACAGCCGCTGTCCAGACTGACAATCAGCTTTATGTCCAGGCTGAGACACAGCAGGTGTGCGTGTGTGTGTGTGTGCGTGTGTGGTAACAGGTGCACCACACTCCAAACTGAGTCATGATGCTCACTAACACGATAAGACACTTCATGAGACAGCAGCATCCTCCACTGACAGTGAAGAGTTAATTAGCTTTGTTGTGACATCACCAAGTGACAGGAAGTCCTGACGGCTGGTTTTAAGGCTCTACGTCTACTTTTATTTTGACGGAGCTTTAACACAAGCGTCTGCTTTTATTTTGAAGGAGCTTTAACACAAACGTCTACCTTTATTTTGAAGGAGCTTTAACACAAACATCTACCTTTATTTTGAAGGAGCTTTAACACAAACGTCTACCTTTATTCTGAAGGAGCTTTAACACAAACATCTACCTTTATTCTGAAGGAGCTTTAACACAAACGTCTACCTTTATTCTGAAGGAGCTTTAACACAAACATCTACCTTTATTCTGAAGGAGCTTTAACACAAACATCTACCTTTATTTTGAAGGAGCTTTAACACAAACGTCTACCTTTATTCTGAAGGAGCTTTAACACAAACATCTACCTTTATTTTGAAGGAGCTTTAACACAAACGTCTACCTTTATTCTGAAGGAGCTTTAACACAAACGTCTACCTTTATTCTGAAGGAGCTTTAACACAAACATCTACCTTTATTCTGAAGGAGCTTTAACACAAACATCTACCTTTATTCTGAAGGAGCTTTAACACAAACGTCTACCTTTATTCTGAAGGAGCTTTAACACAAACATCTACCTTTATTCTGAAGGAGCTTTAACACAAACATCTACCTTTATTTTGAAGGAGCTTTAACACAAACATCTGCTTTTATTTTGAAGAAGCTTTAACACAAACATCTGCTTTTATTTTGAAGAAGCTTTAACACAAACATCTACCTTTATTCTGAAGGAGCTTTAACACAAACGTCTACCTTTATTTTGAAGGAGCTTTAACACAAACGTCTACCTTTATTTTGAAGGAGCTTTAACACAAACATCTGCTTTTATTTTGAAGAAGCTTTAACACAAACATCTACCTTTATTTTGAAGAAGCTTTAACACAAACATCTACCTTTATTTTGAAGGAGCTTTAACACAAACATCTGCTTTTATTTTGAAGGAGCTTTAACACAAACATCTGCTTTTATTCTGAAGGAGCTTTAACACAAACAAACATGTACCATGCAGAATAAGTGGTGACCCAGGTGGAGCAGCTGATTGGTTGTCACAAACAAACATGTACCATGCAGAATAAGTGGTGACCCAGGTGGAGCAGCTGATTGGTTGTCGTGGTGCTGATGTGTCGGGGGGGGGGCAGAGGGGGGGTCGTATAGTGTAGTAACGCCTGGTGTATCTGCTCTGTTTCAGACGTGGCTGCAGCTGAAGATAAAGTCAAGTTCACCCCGGGAAAGAAACAGAGCAAGTTCGAGACGCTGATGACCAAGGAGGAGATCGAGGAGGAGCAGAGGTCAGTAACCACCCCCCCTCCCCCCATCAAACACCTCCCCCCTCCTGCCCCCCCCCACCCTGCTCTTCATCCTGCCTGGCATGATGTTTGTTAATGTCATGTGTAAACTGCTGTGAGGGGTGAGAGCGGGTGGGGGAGGGGCATGGTGTCGTTGTGATGTCACAGCGTTCATGTTGCCTGGAACTGACCTGAAGTGTCTGAAAACCGAACGACCTCAAACGCCTCACATCAGTGTTAAAGGGATAGTTCAACATTCGTTCAGATCCTCTTCTCACCATAACCCCTACAGTCACAGCAGCAGGTTCATCACCTTTAATTATCGGTGCAAGATGTTTTGAGATCAGCGGGGCAGAGACGTGAGCTGCTCAGTGAACACGATATAGATAGATAGATAGATAGATAGATAGATAGATAGATAGATAGATAGATAGATAGATAGATAGATAGATAGATAGATAGATAGATAGATAGATGACAGCCCAACCCTCTTCAGCCCCTTCCCCCCAGATCCCCTGGATGCCCCGCCCCCCCCCCCCCCCCGTGTTGTTGTTGTTGTTGTTGTTGTTGTTGCTGAGCGCAGTTTGACGCCTGCACCTTTATCGTTCCAGGATAGAGTTCACCTCAGACTTTACCTCGCTCTGAGACGATGGTAAGGTGAAGTCTCTGTTGAATAAGCCCCACCCACTTCCCGAGCCCCGCCCACTCCCTTAAGCCCCGCCCACCCCCGAGCCCCGCCCACTTCCCAGAGCCCCGCCCACTTCCATAAACCACGCCCACTCCCTCAAGCCCCCCGCCCCTCTTTCTTTTAATCGACCCCGATAGACTGACTGACCACAGGTGGATTCACGTCTCTACTCAAACAGCCTGAAACCTCTCACAGATGGGATCAATACCTCTGATTATTGATCGCTGCCCCCCCCCCCCCCCCCCCCATCACTGAGTTTATAATAAACTGTTGTAACACCTCAGATTAAACCGTGACCTGTTTCCTGAGCCACCACGTGTTATAACATGTTAATAAACTCAGTCTGAGTTTAACTCTGGAACAAACTCTGAAACTTTTTTCTTTTTTTCTTTTTGATTATTATTATTGATCGGTAATAGTTAACACATTAATATGATTGTATTATAATTTGATTTAAAAAAATATCATATTTCATATCATAATTTTTTCTTGTGCTGGATTTTCTTTTTTTATCTTGCTTTTTTCCCTTTTTCCGGTTTTTCTTGTTTTGTCTGGCCCTAATACTCCTTATAAATCCAAAAGGTTGGTCAAAATAAGTCAAATCAATTAAAAACTCCAGTGAAAAACAAATTGAAACTAATCAATAATATTGATCTCATGGTTTCTGAGGTTCCTCTTGAATCCAGATGTTGTGAACTTGTGTCAGTACAGATGTGTTTTCAGGAGAGGTTCACTGAGTGTCTGAGCTGCTGTCGCCCTCTGCTGGACAAACACAGTCGTTACACCAAGAGAAACTCCATCAGTGTGACTTCATTCAACAAACGCTCTTTCCTCTGATTATAATCAAGTCTTTAATAAAAATACTTCACTGTGAAAGGAAAGAGTTGAGTCAGAACTTCAAAATAAAAGCCTGGATGCGACAGTAAATACACTGTAAAAAGTTCAGCATCTAAAACTCAGAGAAACAAAATAAAACAAAAACGACCAGATGTGAATTTAGGTTTTCACTCCGATCGACGCTCGGTCGCAGCAGCTGTGACGTCTCTGCTGCTGGTTTCACATCTGGCGGCTTCTGTCCAGCTGTTCGCCGCCACCGCTGCTGCTGCTGCTAACGCTGCTAACGCTAACCCTGCATGCTGCACGCCGCCACCGCTAACGGGCTAACGGTGAGTGCTGCCGCTCCACAGAGGTGTGTGTGTGTGTGTGTGTGTGTGTGTGTGTGTGTGTGTGTGTGTGTGTGTGTGCGTGTGTGTGTGTGTGCGTGTGTGTGTGTGTGTGTGTGTGTTACATAATATTCAGCTATGGTTCAGTTTTTACTGCAGGATTGTTGTTTGTACGTCGGTCTGATCGTTTCTAACTCTTCTTCTTCTGTTTCTTACAGCTGATCTGTGACGATGATGAAGAGGAGAGGAGGATGATGAAGAGGAGGAGTGAAGGAGCCGTTTGTAGAGAATTAAAAAGCTGCCGTCTTTATTTTACTTTAACGTCTTCGAACCAAAAAGTGCCTCCGTCGAGTCTGAGTTTGTTTTTAAAGAGTTAAAGTCTGAGTGTGAGACAGAGACGAGGGCCGAGGTTGTGAGTTCAAACTATTAAACTGTTTCTAATCTGAATGAGGTTTATTCTGTTCAACCAGCTAACGAGCAGCTGGTCAGCTGACCTCTGACCTCTGATCAGCTGGCTGCTTCCAGGCCGTAGTGAAACGTGTGTTCAGGTGTTTTTTCTTCTTCTGCTGCTGCTGCGTTTTGGTTTAAAGTTGAAATAAAAGTGTGAATGTTAAAAAACAACCTGTCGTCACCTGTCGTTTGTTTGTTTGTTGCAGACTCTGAGTTTTTAATCATTCAGACAAATGTTTAATAAAAATAATACAGTTGGAGATCAATAACACGACTCGGCAGGTTCCTGATGTTTGGAGGAAACGGACGAAGCAGAAAACAAGAAACAAACAGACGTTCAGTTAAAGTTCTGAAAAAAAAATGTTTAAAGGAATAGTTCAACATTTAGTCAAACTGGTCCATCACCATAACCCCTATAGTCATAGCAGTAGGTTCGTTACCTTTAATTGTCGGTGCAAGCTATTTTTAGAGCGGTGGAGCAGAGCCGTGAGCTGCTCAGAGCTACGCTACGGAGGCTCATTATGGGATGTCTTGGTTTCCCTCATCAAACTCATCAAATACACAATCCAACAACTCCACAACGCTCTGGTGGACAAGTTGTGACCTGCACATTCACCACGCTATGAGATAATAACACAACGTTACCACACAGAGTTGGTTTAGAGGGAAATTCATGTAAAACCTCTGATGCACGTTGCCTTCAGGGACAGTTGTTCATCATCAGTCTCTGCTGCGAAACGACCCAAGATGGCCGCCTGTGAGTTGCACATGTGCGTAGTCGGATCCACATCCATGTGGATAAGAAATGAACTTGTGAATTAACAAAGTGACGCGTATTCGTATGTGAAGAACTATGTCACACGTGAAACGTTCAGGGTCATGTTCGGTTTTCAGACGTTTCGTGTGTTTTTTGTTCCACACATGTGAACTGAAACGTTTCACATGTGCTGTTTCAGAGGTGAAATTATTTACGTAACGATTCAGAGACGAGCTGATGTCGTGACCTCTGACCTCTGACATCGGGTCACAGCATGTCGTGTGTGTGTGTGTGTGTGTGTTGACTTCCCAGGGTGCAACAGGAGCAGCTGGCGGCCATCTTCCTGCTGCTGAGGGAGAACCAGGAGGCGCTGGGGGAGGTGACGGAGGGAGAGATGGAGGAGCAGCTCAAGCTCTACTCGCTCTGAGACGCCGTCCGTCCGTCCAATCAGGGAGTCCCATCAGTCGTCACGTTTCTGTGGCAACGCCCCGACAAAAAAATGAATGTATTTTCAGTCAAAACAAAAGAAAACAGTGTATTTTACTGAGACACTGAAGCCTCAGCTCCCAAAGTATTTACTCGTTTTTCTCGAAGTCATTTTTCTAAAAATATTTTGTTTGTTTTTTTTAAATAAGTTTTTAATACAATGAAATTTTATGTAAATATTTTACATTTTTCCACAACTTGTCAAGCTTATTCCTGAAATGTTCTGTCATTTCCTCTCATTATTTACTAATCACTACAAAAACAAAACGTTTCCTTTCTCAAAATACTAATATAAACTTTTCTATGTTGTTTTTCACACAGTCCAAATATTTAGACTTTTCTCACAACATTAGAACTATTTATTGGCTCATTAACTTTGTATTCTTTTCTGTTTTGTGTCTGTAGCTGCAGTTTAATGAATCTGCTTTTGTGTGATTTATGTAGAAAAGCCACTGAGTTTTTATCTCGTAATGTAAACGACTGTTTTCATGACAATAAACACAAATGTCAAACTAAACTAAACTATTGTATTTAGTGAGTTCAACACGTGATGAATCAGTTTTAGTTGTAGTTTTGCCTCTGTCAGACCTCAGAAGATGAACTTGTTCCCTTTTAGTTGCATCCATCCCATAATGTTCCCATCAGTCCTCATCAGGTTCATTCACTCCATATCTAGCTGTGGCGTTTTCTTCCTGCAGCTTCAGACATCAACGAGAAAACTACAACTAAGCTGATGTTATCTGACCAGACTTTACTGCAGTTTAGCAGTAACCCCCCCTTCTCTCCCCCCCTCCCCCCGTCCAGACTAACAGGCTCGGCCACGTGCTTCTCGCTCCGCCAGGTGAGCCGTGGAGCGCTTCAGTAAGATTTTAACCAAGAACCAACAGCTCATATTTACCGTTTTAACTGTCACCTCCTCATGCCCCCCCCTCCCTCCTCCCCTCGCTCTGCAGAGAAGTGGACTTTAGCCGCAGAGACACCTGAGCTCACCTGACAGGAACAACTGGAAGGAGAAGAAGGAGAAAGAGAAGAGAAGCTCCTGTGAGGAGAAATGAAGTCCGGCTCCATGAGGTGTGTTTTCCTGCTGCTGGGAACCCTCAGTCTCATCATGTGCATCTTCTTCTACGGGTGGTACAGTGACGTCACGCCGCGCAGGTGAGCGGTGATCTCACCTGGTCCTGGTCCTGGACCTGGACCTGGACCTGGTCCTGGTCCTGGACCCACAGTAACACACCTGTCTATTTCCTGCTGCTCCATGTCTTCATCTCTCCTCTGTTTCTGATGTTGTTGTTGATCTGCGTTAGTTGTTGTTGTTGTTGTTTATTATAGAGGGTTTTCACCTACGTCACGTTCTGGGCAGTAACCCGGATGCGCGGCCATATTGGAGGCACTCGGAGGTAAACACTGCGCTCATACATACAGGACTGTGATGGATAAAGGTCCGAAACCACAGAAAAGCTCCTCAAAATGCGTTGTAGATGCAAAGGCATACAGGGAAGGACTTGGTCCTCAGGAAAAGGCACGATATTTGCAAAAGTTACGGTTTATTGGTGGCGCAGATCCGTACGAGTTGGCTCCCTCGTCTTGGATCAATGACGACCCGGAGAGTCTTCCGTCGATTGCATATCCCGATATCGTCAACTACTTGGTTTTCTCGCCAAGCCCATACACAGCGGAAGACCTTAAATCTTACAAAAGTTTGGAGGCCTATAACCAGATGGTGTGTGGATGGGTGAGAGAGATGCAGTATCAAGTCATCAACGACAGATGTGTTGTGAATGCCAAAGTAAGTAATACTATTACCGTATTTAATCAACCTATGATGATATCATGAATACCCAGGTGTAACATTAGCCAAGAGTTTTTAATTTCAAGGACCTCCAGTTTGATATGCATTAGTATATGATATGCACAGTCTACATTAGTATATACACTGTACAAAACTACAGAGCACTCATCACTATCAGAGTTTAAAACCCCTGGGAGGCCTGGACCTTGCAGTGATGTAGATAAGGCTATGTTAGGCCTACCTGTTATTTTTTTAAAGTTAAGTGGTGAGAAACTATTTTGTTATTCTTACAGTATTATTTTGTTCTTACAATTTTGTTGCTTTGTCTTTTATTCAGGTACTCCATTCTCAGTCAATCCGAGCAACACCCCTGGAACCCTGGATAATCGCTGAGAAGTCTGGCCGGATTCTTGGAGCCCACTGCACGTGTATGGCTGGCCTCGGAGAGACGTGCACACATGTTGCTGCATTATTGTTTCTCATTGAAGAAACAGTAAAGTTGAGAGACTCAAAGACAGTGACTCAAGAAAAGGCATATTGGCTGTTACCTACTGCACTGTCAAAGGTGGAATACAGGGAATGCCGGAAGATTGACTTCACTGTAACAAAGAGATCTCAAGTAAAAGAGTTGGCCAGATGAAATGTGCTGCTCATGGACAGTCACTTGAGGAACAAAGCGCTAGTGATTTGTGTGCTGTTACAGTTGGGAAAACACAACAGCCAACCAGTGACGAACTGTCATCATTATTCAGTGCTCTTAGTGCAACTGGATCAAAGTCTGCTATTTTGTCCCTGATTGAGCCTTACTCTGACAGTTTTGTCCCCAAAGTGATTGGAGAAAATTTTCCTCCTGTGTTGACAGAACTGCGAAACGATGAAGCAGTTCACATGGACTATAGCGATATATTGTCCACGTGTAAAGATGTAGAAATTTCAGTATCAGAAGAGCAAGCAAAGGCAGTTGAAGCCGCTACAAGGGATCAAGCTTCTTCTAAACTGTGGTTTCGATTCCGTGCTGGTCGAATTACAGCATCTAAAATGAAAACTGCATGTTGCACTGATCCAAATCAACCAGCTCAGAGCTTCATCAAAAGTGTGTGCTATCCTGAGTCATACAAATTCACATCAAAAGCCACTACCTGGGGATGTAATCATGAGAAATTTGCACGTGATATGTTTATAGATGTACATAAGGAATCTCATGAAAATGTTAAAGTACATGACACAGGTTTCTTCATAAATCCAAGTGTGCCATTCCTGGGTGCTTCTCCCGATGGCCTAGTTTCTTGTGATTGTTGTGGTGTCAGTGTGATTGAAGTGAAATGTCCATTTTGTGTGAAAAGTGACAAGGTAGACACTGTATCCTACTTGGAGAAGGACAGTGGAGGAAAACTGACACTTAACCGAAACCATCAGTATTTCTACCAGGTGCAAACTCAACTTGGGGTGTGCAAACTGGAATCTGCCTATTTTGTTGTTTGGACAGAAAAGGATTTGCATGTTGAGCAAATTGTATTTGATGAGGAGTTCTGGGACATGATATGCCAGAAAAGCAGGCATATTTTTGACACAGCCATTATGCCAGAGTTAGTTGGCAAGTTTTACACAAGACTTTCATCTACCGTGGCCAATGTGTCCTCACAACCTGGAGTATCTGCCTCGGCAGAATCACATGACTCTGACTGTGCTGCAAGTACCAGTGGCCAAGAAAAAACCTGGTGTTTCTGTCACCAGGTTGAGTTTGGGAGGATGATTCTGTGTGACAATGCAAAATGTCATATTAAGTGGTTTCACTACTCGTGCATTAATATTAAGGTTGCACCAAAAGGAAAATGGTATTGCCCAGAGTGCCAAAAGCTACCTCAGTTTCAGCCAAAAAAGGGAAAGAAACCTTATAAGTGAAAAACAAAACTTTATTTCTTTTTAGTGGACTGCTTTGAAGATGTGCACTTCAGGCACTTTGTTTTACTGTTGGTGAGTCATTGTAATGTTATACTGACAAAAAGTTGTCAAACTCATATTACATACAAAATTGTGTTTACAGTTAGTTAATCGTACTAAAGTAATATATGCTATAATTTATAGCACTGTACAGTTTATAAGCGTTCTGATAACTGTGGTTTTCCTTGAATAAATCTGTGTTCTGATGAAAGTGTTATGCTGTGTGTTCTCTTCCACAACAATACAATAACAATGACTTAACAAAAACTGTAAATTTAATAATAAAGTCCAGACTTGTTGATATTTTTTATTGACAGTGCATATAAAAATATACGTTAGTCAAAATCAACAATTGATGGGCAAAGGTTCACCAAAGCACAACAGACAAGTCCAATCTTATCAATGGTACAATAACCCTCACTGTCTTTGCACATCAAGAAATCAATTGGCAATATCCCCCCCAAAATAGTGTATTTCTGGCGCACGCTTCCAATCACACGCTCAACATGAATTCTGACGTGCGCAATTTTCCTTGTGGTTTCTAAGTCAACAGGAGCTAACTGGGACTTTCCACGGGTGAACGCTGGAATTTTTACATTGGCCATTCTACAACCTAAAGTGGCCTGAATATTAAAGCCGCGATCAGCAAGGACAAGATCACCAGGAACTATCTTGTCCAAAAAGCCACAATTTTCAGTTATGTATTTATCACTTACTCTTCCTCCCCATGCATTTGAAATGTAAGACACTGTGCCCTGTGGTGTAATACCAATCAAGAATTTAACTGTGTTATGGTGCTTGTAAGAAGACCATGTTTCTGCCCTGGCTATAAGGTTAGATGGACGTTCTATAAAAACTTCAAAACAATCAATAATAACAGCACACTTTTTCCCAAAATGTTTCCTGAATTGCATTGGCATAGTTTTTTGCAAATGCTCTCTTTCTGGCCATATGATAAGTGGCTTCATACGAATAAACATGACATCAATGACATCAGTGACTATCTCGAAGCAGTGGCTACTGATATGTTAAATGCATATGAAAGGAAGGTTGTGGAAACATTAAGCCTAAGGCGCATCAGTGTCAGCATCAACTGCTTAAACTTATCAAGTGACTTCTTCACAGGAAGGTGGGGACTAAGGAATGTGAAGAGAACCAACAGTATCTGGTATGTAGGTAGGCCAGTGAAAAATAAAACCTTTTCATCCTTATCAACAAATGCACTTTGGTCATATGAAGTGGACAAATGTGTCACATCAGAGCGCAAATGAATGTTTTCAGTTCGAAGACTTTGAAGTTCACTTGTCATAGCCTCAATTAAATCACCAGTCATATCAGTCTGAGTCCCTGTGCTGCACAAATTACTGCTGACATAATCACTTGTCAAAGGGTCATCAGTCTCAGGATCATCAGTCCCAGCAGCAGCAGTAGCAGGATCATCAGTCCCAGCAGCAGCAGCAGCAGCAGCAGCAGCAGCATCATCCTTCAGTCTCTGCTGGGCTCTATTCAAACGACGTTTGTAGCGTGATGTCCCTGGTTCTTCAGGTGACCTTTGCTGACCTGTCATTCCAACAGATGGCACCCAATCTGGGTCATCCTTTTGATAAAGGTCAGATCTTTTACCTGTAATACAGAGAAGAACAGCACATTTAATTTTAGCTCTACATTTTAAGAACGGTGCTGCTACTGTAGCAGGCTATTAAATGTGATTATTAAGTCAATAATGCCACATGCAGTAGCTTGATATGAATTATATTATTATTATCATCACAGTAGAACATTCGCTGCTATCAACAATTCACTTACCTGACAAGAAATGGGCCGAACAAATTCGGATGTTGTCCAGATTTTTCCCTCGCAGATCCTGGTTTAGCTTCGCTAACCACAAGCGCCTCCTTTCCTCTGACAACTTTTGGCATTGCTCTCCTTGATTTGTTATAACTTTTGGCAGTCTATAAAACTCCAAGTGTTTTTCACGGTCTGACCGATTGGTACAGCCAAAAACACGGCAATAATTCACCATCTTTCCTTCGACGTTCGGGATCTGAGTGCGTGCGCTCTGTTTACCTGCGGCTCCTATGCCTCCAGTACCTCCAATATGGCCGACTTCCGGTTTGACGACGCGGTGATGACGCGCCGTGAAAACCCTCTATTGTGCTGTGACGACAGTCAGCTCTGTCTGTTATGAGCAGGCAATCATTGTAACATTAAAAAGCCAGACTGGATGTGTTGCAGATATCTGTGCTTCGTCAAAACTGAATATATGTCGTTGCACAATCACGTCACAGACATAGAATAGAAAATCTAATTATTCAAACCGACTCGTCAGAAAAACCTTGTCAAACGTTTCTATGTTGAAGCTGATCGCAGGAAGTCCCAGTCTATTCTCTGACGTCATCAGTGGAATGTTGTTGTCTCAACTGAACACACGTTCATCTTTTTCTTTCTTTCTTTCCTTGAGATTTGAGAAGCTCTCTTTTCTCTTTTCAATTCTTATTTCTACTTCTGTAGCACTTTGAGATTGTCGGTTCAATATAAAGTGCATTACAAATACAAATGTATTATTATTATTATTAACTACCAGAGCTGAAATCATCGATCCATCAAACAGGTTATTGACAATCAATAATTCACTTAAAGAAACAGCAGCTGAATTAAAATAAAGTTGTGTGTGTGACGTCAGCGAGCGGCCAGCAGGGGGCGGTGTTGGTGCAGGTGAGGATGAGGAGGATCAGACCATCATCATCACGCCTGCAGCTTCAGGAGGAGAAGAAGAAGAAACAGTGAGTTTGTCTTCAGTTTCTCATCCAGATGTTTGAACCTCTGGTTGTTCAATGTTTCTGTGTTTGTGTGGTTTTATTTTCTTGTTCTTGTTCGATACCTGTTGTATAAATAAAGTTTATTATTATAATATATTGTTATTAGAGTTACTCTCCATCCAGTTCATCTTCTACCATCTCTGTCAAGTCCACAGAGACAGGAAGGGGTTTTATTTTGGCGGGTGTGACTTCCTCTGTGCAGGTAGAAGAGGAAGAAGAAGCTCCATGTTCCCTGAGGCGCGCCGTGAGGAACGACCCGCTGCTCAGGACCAGGTTCAGGTTCTCGGAGCCGGTTCTCCAGTGGAGCCGGAGTTTCACCAGACCGGCCTGGGAGCAGCTGAAGGACCGGGAGCCTCCGTACGGCTGGGGGGCGCTTCCTGTCCACGGTACCACGCCTGACCTTTGACCCCTGACCTCTGGACCCTGACACCCTGTTCTACCCTCATGTCATTCCAGATGTCGTTCTAGATGTTGTTGTTCTAGATGTTATCATTCCAGATGTTGTTGTTCTAGATGTTATCATTACAGATGTTGTTGTTCTAGATGTTATCATTACAGATGTTGTTGTTCTAGATGTTATCATTCCAGATGTTGTCATTCCAGATGTTGTTCTAGATGTTGTCGTTCTATTTGATGTTCTAGATGTTGTCGTTCTAGGTGTTGTCATTCCAGATGTTGTCGTTCTAGATGTTGTCGTTCTATTTGATGTTCTAGATGTTATCGTTCCAGATGTTGTTGTTCTAGATGTTATCATTCCAGATGTTGTCATTCCAGATGTTGTTCTAGATGTTGTCGTTCTATTTGATGTTCTAGATGTTATCATTCCAGATGTTGTCGTTCTAGATGTTGTCGTTCTAGATGTTATCATTCCAGATGTTGTCGTTCTAGATGTTGTCGTTCTAGATGTTATCATTCCAGATGTTGTCGTTCTAGATGTTGTCGTTCTAGGTGTTGTCATTCCAGATGTTGTCGTTCTATTTGATGTTCTAGATGTTGTCATTCCAGATGTTGTTGTTCTAGATGTTATCATTCCAGATGTTGTCATTCCAGATGTTGTTCTAGATGTTGTCGTTCTATTTGATGTTCTAGATGTTATCATTCCAGATGTTGTCGTTCTAGATGTTGTCGTTCTAGATGTTATCATTCCAGATGTTGTCGTTCTAGATGTTGTCGTTCTAGATGTTATCATTCCAGATGTTGTCGTTCTAGATGTTGTCGTTCTAGGTGTTGTCATTCCAGATGTTGTCGTTCTATTTGATGTTCTAGATGTTGTCATTCCAGATGTTGTTGTTCTATTTGACGTTCTAGGTGTTGTCGTCCTAGATGTTGTCATTCCAGATGTTGTCGTTCTAGATGTTGTCATTCCAGATGTTGTTCTAGATGTTGTCGTTCTAGATGTTGTCATTCCAGATGTTGTCGTTCTATTTGACATTCTAGATGTTGTCATTCCAGGTGTTGTTCTACTGTAGATGTTGTTGTTTTAGAATAGATGTTGTCATTCCAGATGCCCCCCCCCCCCCCCCCATGAAGGAAACTGTTGTGTGTTTGTATGTCCTCCAGTGGTTGGCTCCGCCCTCTCCCTCCTCAACGCCTCCCGTCTCTTCGAGCGGCGCTCTCCCGGCCGCTGCGTCCGCTGCGCCGTGGTGGGGAACGGAGGAATCCTGCGCGGCTCCAGACAGGGGCGGAGCATCGACAGCCACGACCTCGTCTTCAGGTGAGAGAGACCACGCCTCCACCTGCAGCAGGTAGCGCAGCGTAGCGTGTGGTTCTAACTCTGGGCTGTGATTGGCCGCTGGCTGCAGGATGAACGGCGCCGTCATCAGAGGCTTCGAACGCGACGTGGGAACAAAGATCTCCTTCTACGGCTTCACCACCAACACCATGAAGAACTCGCTGCTGCGCTACCGAGAGGACGGCTTCACCAGGATCCCTCAGGGCCCGGTGGGAGACACACACTGAGACACACACACTGACACACACACACACACACACACTGAGACACACACACGCTGACACACACACACACACTGAGACACACACACACACTGAGACACACACTGAGACACACACACACACTGAGACACACACTGAGACACACACACTGAGACACACACATACACATACACATACACACACACTGACACACACACACTGACACACACACACTGAGACACACACATACACATACACATACACACACACTGACACACACACACTGACACACACACACTGAGACACACACATACACATACACATACACACACACTGACACACACACTGAGACACACACACACACTGAGACACACACACTGAGACACACACACTGAGACACACACACACACACACACACACACACACACACACACACACACACTGAGCCGGTCCGTCTCTCCTCCTCCTGCAGGACATCAGGTACGTCTTCATCCCCTCTGACCTCAGAGACTACGTGATGATGGCGGCGGCGGTTCACGGTCGGACCGTCCAATCAGGAACAGACGAGGGAGACAGGTCAGTGTACCGCTCTTCTCCAGACTAACTCATTCACACCACACGCCCCATTTTTAAACCGGCCCCGAGGGTCACATGATGAGTCACATGGTCAGAGAAATAACACCTTGTGCTAAGTAGAAAAAACATAGAAAGTATCCACATAAAATAATAATCTATAAAACACACAGAACTCCATCATAATTTAAACTAGACCAAAGGCTGTCGGTCCTACTTCATCAAGATCTAGTAACTAGAGGCGCCTCTGGCTCATTTACAAGTTGTTTACAAGGTTGTTGTTGTTTTATCTATACATGTTAGATTTAAACACAAAAAATGTTAATGTTTTTGTGTTTATTGGTATGATACACTGCCCTCTAATGGACAGAACATAAACGACTTGCTTTACTGGAGGCATTTAATGATCAAAATATTATCAATAAATGTTTGAAGCAGATATCAGCAGTCCAGCCGTTTCGGCTAATGCTGCGTTCAAGGCAGGCTTTTGAAACCGTAAGTTACAGCTTCAAGTCACAACTACGACTCTGTAGCGTTCCAGGTAACCTAGGTAACCTGTAGTTCGTGTTTTTACCGTCCTGTTGCCTGTGAAAGTCACTATAACGGCCACTCGTAACTTCCGACCCGTGAACTCGTACCAGATGGAACCGGTACGACTTCACAGGAAGGAAAAACACAAGTTACGAGTTTCCTTGAACGCACCATGAGTTAGCAGCCCCCGCCCTCGTCAGGCATCTATTGGTCCTCGTTCCTACGTCACCACATTCACGATGCGATGCATCCCTTGGCTGCACACACAGCCCTTCATGCCGTTCTCTCTCCTCATTGGATAACACTTGTATCCCACAAGGAAAGTTTTCTCCTGGTTTACAGCAGAGCAGAGTGACGGAGAGACCAGACACTCTATGGAAGTGATGCTGACCATGGAAAATAGGAACATTTAGGACTTATATTAACAAAAACATTCCACTGATATCTGCTTTAATATGAATAAACAAATAAAGTTCGATGTGTTTTTTGGTGAGATGTCAAAGCCCGAGTGTCTTTGTGTGTCTTTGTGTGTCTGTTGTTGTTGATCCAGATGTTGTTGTGCTCCTCCTCCTCCACAGACCCTGGCGGTTCTTCGGCCACAGAGCAGCCGACGGCTTCAGGATGCTCCACCCTCGGTTCATCTCCTACCTGACCCACAGGTGGCGCTCCGCCTCCGCCTCCGCCTCCGCCGCGCTGCCTTCGCTGCAGTCAGAGACGTCGACGTCCGGGTTAACGTCTGGTTTGGTTTCGTTCCAGTTTCCTTCAGTCTCCTCTGCTGAGCCGCGCCAGGACCCGACAGCTGTACATGCCGAGCACCGGAGCGCTGATGCTGCTGACCGCCATACACACCTGTGACCAGGTAACACACACGCATTTATTATCAATATTAATATTGTATTAATACACTGTCAAAACTCCAA
Source organism: Decapterus maruadsi (assembly GCA_030347415.2). Classification (NCBI taxonomy): domain Eukaryota; kingdom Metazoa; phylum Chordata; class Actinopteri; order Carangiformes; family Carangidae; genus Decapterus; species Decapterus maruadsi. The sequence continues at coordinate 1,294,257 of CM064905.1, read as the reverse complement.
ATCCTTCCAAGAATATTTGTCTCATTTCTAGTCAAAACTAAACTCTTTCCACTTAAAACAAGACTCATCGCGTAAAAATAAACTTGTTTTTAGAACATTTTCACTTGTTTCAAACACATTATCACTAGAAATCAGTAAAATCTGCCAGTGAAAGGACGTTTATGTTCTTGTACTACAAAGAAAGAAAAACTTTGTCAGATTTTTCTACTTATTAAGTGAAAATAGACTTGAAAAAAGTAATTTAAAATTGTCTAAAAAACAAGCTGCTTTTTATGTGATGAGTCTTATTTTTAGTGAAATGAGATTTGTTTTGACTAGAAATGACATTTTAACTAGAAAAAGAAAAATATTCTTGGTAAGATTTAGGCTTTTTGCAGTGTGGTGTCAGTGTGTCCTCTGTCCACCAGAGGGCGCTGGTTCTCCATCTTCCTCCTTCTACCCTACCGCTTCTCCTCCCAGTTAAAGGACAATTCCGGGCAAATTCAACTCACATTTTACTTCAACAACCGACATGTTTGTAAAACTAGATCTAATTCAAAGTCTGGCGGAGTCCAGACCCAAGTTTCCGCTCGGTGCGTTCAGGTGCAGTCGGATCCTCTCGGTGCGTTCAGGTGCAGTCGGGTCCTCTCGGTGCGTTCAGGTGCAGTCGGGTCCTCTCGGTGCGTTCAGGTGCAGTCGGATCCTCTCGGTGCGTTCAGGTGCAGTCGGGTCCTCTCGGTGCGTTCAGGTGCAGTCCAAAGCTCCCGTTTGTGTCATAAACACAGGAATATCAACTCTGGACTTGCTTGAAGTAAATAAACTTCTCGGTCCAGGAGACATTAAACTGAAAACCTTCAGATTCCTTCTTTTAGACCTAAAATGTTAGGAAAATACAGCCTGAGTTGAATTTGCCCGGAATAGTCCTTTAAGGCGTGCGTGCTTCCTGTGTGTGCGGCAGGTGTCTGCGTACGGCTTCATCACCAGGGACTACGCCTCGTTCTCCGACCACTAACACAGGACTGTTGTTTAATTTTACAGGAGTGACGACGCCTTTTAAATATATTTTATATCATAATAATTAATAATAATAATGATGTGTCGGTCGTTCTTTAACTGACGGTAAAACTACAACCTGCAGAGAACCTACATCAACCTGAGCTGCAGTTCCTCTCTCGACCACCAGAGGCTCCACTTTACATTAGAAATAAACACGTTTATATTTATAGAGCTCACCTGTTTACACCTTAGTAAGGATTAAAGTATACGGAGCGATGTGGGCGGAGCCTGTGACTAAAGGAGTCAACATGGCCGACGCAACATGAGGTCGAATTTATCTTTAAACATGTGTCAATTTCTGACTAAAAAACCGACTTGGTCAAGTCCTGAGTCCAAACTCCTCTTGGCCCATTTTGGATGAGTCATGACTTAGGGGCGGAGTCGGGCACCGCCGCCATGATGGCGACGGTGGAGCAGCAGCTCGTCCTGACGGCGCGATCTGTTGGAAGTTGGATTTTGACGTTCTGCTGAGCTCACGGTCCAAGATGCTCGTTAGACACGTCGCCTTGTTTTGTGTTATGAAATCAGTCGTACTAACAATATCGCACAACTTCTACCTGAAGACACCTTGTTATGTTGTGTTCAGGTGCAAATTATGGCGAGTTATCGGCTGCAGTTAGCTCATGATGCTAACACCGATAGGCTAGTAGCTAGCTAAAGAGTTGCTTTACCCGCTTGTTATCAGATCATAACTGGACCTGGGTCATTCCCAGTTCTGCTTCCAAAGTAAATACAAATACAACACAACATGATGTTCATAAAGCTGTGGGTGACGTCACAGAGAAACGACAGCCATCTTTATTTTACAGTGTCTTTCAGCCTCTTTTAGCTCCTTGTTTTCAGCTTCCAGAGTTGTTCTGGTTTTGTCTGCGCCGCCTGGAAGGTCAAACTGTTTGTTCACGCTGAGTCCAGTCCAGTCCAGTCCAGCTCGTCCCCGCTGGACGCGAGTGGCGCCAAGAGTCCGTGAACGCAGCACGAAGTGAAGCGTGAACAGCGAGCGTGTGATGAGGAGGTGACAGTTAAAGATAATCAAATAAAGTAGCTCCGCTCGCTTTTACACGAACCACAGACACAGACCGGAGCCAGTGGGAGGGCCGACGGCGCTGCGTGAAGCCCAGCGACAAGTGCCGGGAAAACCACCGGAAACGGCGTGGGTTCTGACTTCAAAATAAAAGCATGATTAAAACCCTTTTTTTTCACTGTAAAATTATGGAAAACTGACAATTTTCATTTTTTTTTTCTTTTAGCACAGAGACACAAATCCAATAATAAGGTTAGGATTACAAACATTAAAGCAGCTGTTAACAAAAGAATAATTGTAAATCCTCTAGGCCTCAATAATAATAATAATAGTGAAATGTTGATAGTTGAGATGTTTGTGTGTTGAACTGAAAGTTTGGAACAACATTATAAACAAAGTTGTGTATTTAAGTGTGTCGCTAAAACAAACCAAAAGATGTCAGTCAAAGATGAATAATCTCCAAAACGTTCCCTTACATTTAAAATAATATAATTTAAAAAGTAATTCACCTTTTTCATGTCCAAACTCCCAGAAAAGTAACATTTTAATGTCCCCTGTACCCCGTCTTTAGAAACTATCACAGTGTGTAAATAGTAAATATCTTGTCTGATACCTTGGTCAAAGTTAGAGCTCTGTCTCCCAGGATTCCCCTGTAGAAAACTAAAATAATACACTGATATTGATTAAAATATTGCAAAAGAGTGTTTCATGGTAAATGTCTTTTGGAAATAATTTCATCTTCCACTTGATGAACTATTTCACATTAACAGACATTTTGACCATGGATGCCCAAACCTTTGCATGGTACCACTGGTTTGTACGAAGAAGATCCCACTTCAAGATCCATAAATCAGTTGTATTGAGTTTATACGATCAGATCTAAAGTGTTGTAACAGTCTAAAATGGTTTATTGATCATTTTCATCCATTCTATGATGAAGTGAACTCAAGAGATCACAGGAGAGAAAAAAAAGGAGTTTTATTTTGAAACTCTCAGCCGGATGTGTCGTGTTGCGTTCACGGCGCCTTGACAGCGTGTCCACTCGCATAGTGGAGAATCCAGCGGAATAAATGTGGCATTCACGGCGCGGGGGGGAAAAGCTGGAGCAGCGTCAGATCCCGAGGAGTTTTTTGTCCTCAAGTCTTTAATAAAAAATAAACAAAAACAGGATAAAACACTGAAATCCGCGCGTGGATGAAACTCACGTGAACTCTGCCCGAAGTTTACACCCGTGGATTAAAAACACTAAACTCAACGGAAACTCGTTTTTTTCCCCCGGAGTAGGAACTATCTCGGATTACTTCGCCAGCGCCTCGGACTCTTCCCACAAAAACTGCCACCGTGGTCCGGACCGAAAAGTTTCAGACTCACCTGGAAAACCTCAACCGGAGGTAAGTCCGGACCGGAGCGACGGCCCCGGTTCTCCCGGTGGCCGCTGCTCGGTCCCGGGGTCGGTTCCGTGGATCCGTGGATCGGCCTCGGTGCAAAGGTCGGAGGAGCCGGTGGAGCCTCGGTCCTCTCCGCCGTGTTTACACTCCACAGCCCGGCCTGTGGCTCAGAGAGACCCGGAGCTGCGGATCGATACATGCATAGATAATAAACCAATAATCAGTTTTATATCATCACTCGTGTTTCTGGAGGAAAAACAGCTTCTTTTTAAATTTCATTTTATTTTATATCTCTGGACACTGAACTAATGAAACTAAATGAGGCTGTGATGCATTCAGGACCACCTGGAAATCAACACTTATTATTACATGTTTATGTGTTTGATCAATAAGGAGATGGACGGGGGAGAAAAGTTTGATTTGTTTTTTCTTCATTTTTTGTTAATTAAAACTAAGATATGACAGAGAGCAGACTAAATGTGCAAAAAAAACAACAACAAAATTAAGAAATAAATGACATAGATTAATATAAAAAAGCAAAATGAAAAGAATGTAACAACAAATGACAGAGATATAGAAATAATAAATCATTCTACGTCCATGTCTGTATGTAAACAAACACCAAACCGGTTTTATAGGAGCTTCAGACTCTTTAATAGAGACATGGTGGAGTTCATGAGAGGGAAATAATAAATAATTGAATGAATAAATATAATAATAATAACAATAGCCTACCAATGATCTGGAAACAACAAGACAAAACAGAAGAAAAGAGAAAACACATCTGTAATGAATAAAACACAGATAAAACTAATACAACATAATAGAACAGAGCTGTTTAATGTAGTTTTAATAAAGAGGCAGCTTTGTTTGCAGGAGATTAAAGGCCAGTGAGTGACAGCGTCTACTTTCACTTCTCAGCCATAAATGTCAGGCCGTGTTTTTGTTTTCAGCAGTAAAATGGTTTTTTTCTCCTTCATCGTCTCCTGGTGGTCGAGTCCCCGCGGTGTCGCCCAGGAATTTATGAGTTATTGTTCCCTTTGTCATCATGAGAGCGGAGAGGAGAAGACGGAGCGCCTGAGGGAGGAGGAGGAGGAGGAGGAGGAGGAGGAGGAAGAGGGGACGTGACGGCTGTAAATGGGCCTGACAGCTCTGACGTTACGTAACCACAGAGTTGTAACAGGAAAACAAAGCAACACTCAGGACGAAGCAGGCAGAAACAGCAGCACCTCCTCTTCCTCCTCTTCCTCCTCTTCCTCTTCCTCCTCCTCTTCTTCCTCCTCTTCCTCCTCCTCCTCTTCCTCTTCTTCCTCCTCTTCCTCCTCCTCCTCCTCCTCCTCCCTCTTCCTCCTCCTCCTCCTCTTCCTCCTCCTCCTCCTCCTCCTCCTCTTCCTCCTCCTCCTCCTCCTCCTCCTCCTCCTCCTCCTCCTCCTCCTCCTCCTCCTCCTCTTCCTCTTCCTCCTCTTCCTCCTCCTCCTCCTCCTCCTCCTCTTCCTCTTCCTCCTCATCTTCCTCTTCTTCCTCCTCCTCCTCTTCCTCCTCCTCTTCCTCCTCTTCCTCCTTTTCTTCTTCCTCCTCCTCCTCCTCCTCCTCCTCAGCTCCTGTGTTCCTGCTACAAACAAACTCACTGTTTATACAGAAACAAAGTCGGAGGCCTCGGTGCAGCTGGTGGAGACACTGACAACCTCCTCCTCCTTTTCTTCCTCTTTCCTCCTCATCCTCTTCCTCCTCCTTTTCTCTCCTCTTCCTCTTCTCTTCTCCTTCTTCTCTTCCTCCTTCTCCACTTCTCTACTCTTCCCTTTCCTCTTTCCTCCTCTTCTTCTCTGCTCATCATCCCCCTCTTCCTCTTTCCTCCTTCTCCTTTTCTCTCCTCTGTCTCTTCTTTTCTCCTCCTCCTCTTTTTTCCTTCTCTTCTGCTTCTTCTCTCCTCTTCCATCTCTCTCCTCCTCTTCTTCTTCATGCTCTTCCATCTCTCTCCTCCTCCTCCTCCTCCTCCTCCTCCAGAGGCGGTGGTCATGTGACCTCCGACCTCCTGCTGCTGCGAGTGTGAGAGAAGAACTAGGACGATGAAGCACCTCCTCTTCATCATCATCATCATCATCCTCCTCTCTGATAAACTGAGAGATGAACACAGATAGATGATGAAGACCTCCCTCCTCCTCCTCCTCCGTCTCCATGGTTTCCAGTCTGACTGATTGATGAACTGACCTGTTTTTCTCCTTTCTTTCCAGACTCTGAGTCCAGACCACAGACTCCTCTGCTCCTCCTGCTCCTCCTTCACCTCCTCTGGAACTAACGTCTTCAACCAAAACTCACGCTGAGAAGAAGAAGAAGAAGACGAGCAGCGCTGAGCGTCGGCCGCGGGGGGCGGAGTCTCACCTGAGGCAGCTCCATGTCTCCATGGCGCTCATCATGAGGAGGCCCTGAGGAGGAGGAGGAGGAGGAGGTGGTGGGGGAGGAGGGAGGAGGAGGTGGGATTTTAAATAAAGCTGGTTGAAGCGTGAGAAGATGGGGAAGGAGCAGGACCTGCTGCAGGCGGTGAAGAGCGGAGACCTGACGTCCACGCAGAAGCTGCTCGCCAAGCTCCGCTCCAACAGGAACAGTAAGACACACTCACCTGTCCTCCTCCTCCTCCTCCTCCTCCTCCTCCTCCTCCTCCTCCTCCTCCTCCTCCTCCTCCTCCTCCTCCTCCTCCTCCTCCTCCTCCTCCTCCTCCTCCTCCTCCTCCTCCTCCTCCTCCTCCTCCTCCTCCTCCTCCTCCTCCTCCTCCTCCTTTGCTTTGTTGGTTTATTGGCGGTTTGGTCTGATGATGTCATTGGTTGTTGTTGTTGCAGCTGTTGCCGGGTAAATTAGATAAGATTTATTATTTATTCGTCTAAAAACCATCTCAGTGTAGTTTTCCATCTCTGGAGCTCTAATAACAACAGGTCGGTGTCGGCCAATCAGAAGAGAGGAGGCGGCTCTGAGCCTCTCTTCTGATTGGCTGACTGTTTATTTTCTAAAGCAGATTTCAGAATAAAACACTCAGCGAAACCAAATCCTGCAAAGTTGTTGGATGGTGGGTCCAGGTGGTGAGGGGGCGGGGCTTAGTTGTGACATCACAAAGTGACAGGAAGTCCTGACGGCTGGTTTTAAGGCTCAATTTCAAACATCTACCTTTATTCTGAAGGAGCTTTAACACAAACATCTACTTTTATTTTGAAGGAGCTTTAACACAAACATCTACTTTTATTTTGAAGGAGCTTTAACACAAACATCTACTTTTATTTTGAAGGAGCTTTAACACAAACATCTACCTTTATTTTGAAGGAGCTCTAACACAAACATCTACCTTTATTTTGAAGGAGCTTTAACACAGACATCTACTTTTATTTTGAAGGAGCTTTAACACAGACATCTACTTTTATTTTGAAGGAGCTTTAATACCTTTATACAGTTAGACTTGGACAGCGTTACGTAACGTCTTCACCACTGTGGTCGTCGTGTCCTCCTCCTGAACTTTCCTCCTCTTCCTGTTGTGATTCCTATTATTCTGGTTTTCCAGAGGAGTTGTGTTGCCTCTAAGGCATTTCTCTTATTCATTTGTGATGTCTGCTTTAAAATAATTCGTTTTTATGTTGTAGTTACAAAATAAGAGCAAAGAGGTTAAAATGTTTCTGTAAGAGACTTTTATTTTGACATTTGAGTCGCTGATGACATCACTTCCACCTGTGTTGGTGGACTTCCTGTTTACTTCCTTTTCTTCCCTGGACTGAGAGTCAGGCAGACATGTTCTGAAGCTATCATAGCCAGCCGCTGAGAAATATTGTTCAGGCAACGCCGTAAGTGCACACATGTAATGTTTAAGGTGTTAAAAACACTAAATAGTGGTAACTGCTAGAAATATATGTTTTATTTGAAAGTAAAAAGGGACATTTGCCCATGTTGTTTACACATGTAAAAACGTTTTGCTAGCTATCATTACAGTAATACACTGTGCTTGTAATTAAGCTAATTCATGTTTTATGTTATCTAAAATGCAATATTTACTGTGTTCACAGTTTTCACCACTTGTCATTGAAGACTACTGAGTAAACGGTCAACTACACCACGACTCATGTTTTCATTGGACTTGGTTTAACTCGGTGTTGAAACAGAGTTGCTACACTCTGAGTGAGAACACTACAGTGAAAAGGCGGCACTCAATGTTTCGAAGATGGCAGCTAGCAAGAAGTCAGGATCAGGAAGTGTTAAGAGCCACACGACTTCATCATCGTCATCCAGCGTAGCTCATGCCAGAGCTAAAGCAGAAGCTGCTAAGGTGAGAGCTTCATATGCTAGCCAGGAGGCTAAATTAAAACTGGAAAAGGCTGCTAAAGAAGCAGAAAGAAAAACAAGAGAGGCTCAAAATGAGTTGGAAACAGCTAGGATCGATACAGAACTGGAAGTGCTAACGCTACAGCGTGAAGCGGATGCAGCCATCGCGGAAGCACGAGTGTTGGAGGATGTGGACGCCATATTGGATAATAACAAATCTGAGTCAGAAGAAAAGGTTAGGCAGCAACGCACCAGTGATTATGTTCAATCTCAAATTAATCAAAATCAGCTTACCTCTCCACCAGCGCCAATCCCACCTACAAAACCTCCAGACCATGCTGCATCACATGACAGCTACAAGACAGCTTCAAGGGTCAATCATAAGATCAAACCTGAAAAAGAAGATGAAACATACTTACCTGCACCAAACCTGTCTGACCCGAACAGAGGTGAGTCAAAGACTGACATTAAAAGAATGAACCCTCCCATAAATGTACATGCTCAACCATACACACCCCAACATATGCTTCCAGCTAGCGCATCACTCTCTTCAGAACCTCTGGCACAGTATTTGGCACGACGAGATCTTGTTATGTCAGGTCTGTACCAGTTTGATGATAAGCCGGAGAATTTCCGTGCATGGCAGTCCTCATTCATCAATGCAGTGACTGAAGTCCAACTCACAGCAACACAAGAACTAGACCTCATGACGAAGTGGTTAGGCAAAGAGTCTGGTGATCAAGTGAGACGCATACGCTCAGTGCATGTGAACAACGCCAATCTAGCTCTATGTAAGGCATGGGAGAGGCTACGTGACTGCTACGCCGCCCCTGAAATAATCGAACAGTCACTTTTCCATAGGCTAGACAGCTTTCCTAGGATTTCAGCCAAGGATCACACCAAACTACGTGAACTTGGAGATTTGCTTATGGAGATACAAGGAGCCAAGGAGGATGGATATCTCGCTGGGCTGTCGTATCTAGATACCTCCCGAGGCATTGGACCAATTGTGGACAAACTTCCATACGGACTTCAGGAGAAGTGGGTCTCGTCTGGGTCATGGTACAAAGAGGAGAACAACGGTCGCTTCCCTCCCTTCATGTACTTTTGTGACTTTGTGTGCCATGAGGCAAAGAAACGAAATGACCCCAGCTTTATGCATCAAAGCAGTGGCACAAACACTACAAAGCCAGAACGGCCGCCTGTTAAGAGTTTTAACACCAACAAACCTATCACAGTTCACAAAACAGAGGTCTCTACAATCAACAACGACCCTAACAAGAACTGCCCGCTGCACAATAAACCACATTCACTTAAAAAATGCAGGACATTCAGATACAAATCTATTGATGAGAGAAAGGCTTTTCTAAAACAGAAAGGAATATGCTTCAAGTGTTGTTCATCAACTTCGCATGTAGCCAAAGACTGCAAATCGTCTGTGAAGTGCTTAGAGTGTGAGAGCACCTATCATGATGCAGCCATGCACCCTGGCCCACTGCTTCAACCCACCAAGGCTCCTCCACTGCCACAAGAGAACGGCGGGGAGGGAGAAGATTCTAATGTGACTGATGTTAGAACAAGTTGCACAGAAGTTTGTGGCCCAGGTCAGTGGGGTCGTTCCTGCTCTAAGATCTGTCTGGCAAGGATTTATCCCCAGCATTCAAGACACGAAGCCATTAAAGCTTATGTGATCCTGGACGACCAGAGCAATCGCTCTTTAGCCAGACCAGAGTTCTTCGAGCTGTTCAACGTGGAGAACAAACCACTTTCGTACCATCTCAGAACATGCTCAGGCATCATGGAAACTTATGGCAGGAAGGCTGAAGGATTTCAGATAGAGTCACTGGATGGAAAAGTGCTCATCTCTCTCCCACCGCTCCTCGAGTGTCTGCAAATCCCAAACAATCGAGTCGAGATCCCAACACCAAGTGCAGTCTTGCACCAGCCTCATCTCCATCACATCGCCAAACACATTCCTGAGCTGGACCCAGAAGCGGAGATACTCCTGCTACTCGGAAGAGACGTGCTTAGAGCACACAAGGTCAGACAACAAGTAAACGGACCACATAACGCTCCCTTTGCACAACGTCTCGATCTTGGCTGGGTGGTGATAGGAGAAGTGTGTTTGGGCAGTGTGCATAAGCCAACAGTTGACACATTCAAGACTCATGTGTTAGACGGCGGTCGCCATTCCATCTTTCAACCTTGTACAAGTTTCATGCATGTCAAGGAGACACAGCCGAGCATCAACAAGCCTAGCAAAGTGCCAGAGAGGATGCTAGGACACGCAGTGTTCGACCAAACCGAACATGATAACAAACCTGCTCCCTCAATCGAAGATCTCTTCTTTCTGAAGATCATGGACAACAATGTGCACAGAGACGATGCTCACAATTGGGTTGCCCCATTACCCTTTAAGGAGCCGCGTCCGCGCTTGCCAAATAACAGAGAGCAGGCAGTCAAACGGTTTGAATCTCTGCAGCGGCAATTCAAGAGGAATCCTGAGATGCAGGAGCAATATGTTGCGTTCATGGAGAAGATCTTCACCAACGGTCATGCAGAAGTAGCGCCGCCACTGGAGGAAGACGACGAGTGCTGGTATCTTCCATCGTTTGGAGTTTACCATCCCCAAAAGCCCAACCAAATCAGGGTGGTTTTCGATTCCAGCGCCCAGTATGCCGGCGTCTCCCTCAATGACGTGCTTCTGACAGGTCCCGACCTTAACAATTCTCTGCTAGGCGTCCTTCTACGCTTTCGGAAGGAGAAAGTAGCCGTCCTAGCCGACATTCAACAAATGTTTCATTGTTTTTTGGTATGTGAGAACCATCGCAACTTCCTTCGTTTTTTGTGGCACGAGGACAACAACCTCAGTAAGCCGGTTGTAGACTACCGCATGAGCGTTCATGTTTTTGGCAATTCGCCATCTCCTGCTGTAGCCACTTATGGCCTGCGAAGAGCCATCACTGAAGGCGCCCAGAAGTATGGACCCGACACCGTGAAGTTTGTGAAGAGACACTTCTACGTAGATGACGGCTTGGTGTCTCTGCCATCCGAAGAAGAGGCAATCGACCTTCTGCGACGAACACAGGCTTCACTCGCTGAATCAAACCTCCGCTTGCATAAGTTCGTGTCGAACAGCTCAGCAGTCATTGGAGCGTTCCCACCTGAGGACTGTGTTCCGGTCGTCAAGGATCTGGACTTGAGTGGAGAAACAGCACCTATGCAGCGGAGTTTAGGCCTGCTATGGGAGATCAGGTCAGATACTTTCACCTTTTCTGCGTCTACTGTTGTCAAACCCTTCACCCGACGTGGAGTCCTCTCCACTGTCAACAGTGTTTTTGATCCCCTGGGTTTGTTGGCGCCCGTCACGATCCAGGGAAGAGCCCTTCTTAGGGAACTGACTTCAGAGCTATCGGACTGGGATACACCCCTCCCAGAAGACAAGCTGAAGAAGTGGGAAACCTGGAGAGATTCTCTTCAGGTCTTAAAGGAGCTACATGTGCCACGCACATACACACCATCCTCGCTCATCAAAGTTGTGCACACAGAGCTGTGTGTGTTCTCGGACGCCTCGACGAAGGCGATCGGAGCCGTCGCTTATCTGAGAGCAGTTCAGGAGGACGGAAAAGCGGAAGTAGGACTCGTTATGGGAAAAGCCAAGTTAGCGCCTCAGTCCGAACCCACTATCCCGCGGCTTGAACTTTGTGCTGCCGTCCTTGCTGTAGAAATGGCAGATCTCATCCGAGAGGAGCTCGATCTGAAATTGGATGCTATCAGGTTCTACACGGACAGCAAGGTGGTACTCGGGTACATTTATAATGTGACAAAGCGCTTTTACACGTACGTCCACAACAGAGTTCAGCGCATCCGACAATCCTCCGCACCAGAACAATGGCATTATGTACGTACGGAAGAGAATCCTGCGGACCATGCATCGAGGTCTTTACCTGCATCACATCTTGCTCAGAGTTCTTGGTTCACCGGACCTTCATTCCTGCATCGCCCATCTGCAGAGACAACACAAACTAGTGAGACATTTGAGCTCATCGAACCGGAAAACGACACAGAGATCCGACCACAGGTTCGTACCTGCGCTACTTACCTGGAGGAACACGGACTTACCTCTGACCGCTTTCAGCGGTTTTCCACCTTCACCTCTCTACTGCGAGCAGTGGCATTCCTCATCCATGTGGCAAGATCTCACAAACATAACAACAAAAACTGTGTGTGCAAAGGATGGCACAAATGTCACTTACCTCGTACTGTGGATGAGATGACCCAAGCGAAAGACGTCATTCTTAAAGCTGCACAAGGGTCAGCCTTTGCAAAAGAGCTTTCGGCCCTCCGAGCAAACAAAGTGGTGCCTACAGACAGCCCTTTGCATAAGCTCAGTCCAACCCTAGAGGGTAACCTCATCTGCGTTGGAGGCAGATTGAAGCATTCTCAGCTTACATGTGAAGAGAAGAACCCAGTAATCCTGGCCAAAGACAGTCACATCTCCCTACTGCTTGTACGACACCATCATGAGCAGGTGAGACATCAGGGTCGCCATCTCACAGAAGGCGCAGTAAGGGCAGCTGGACTGTGGATTTTGGGTGGTAAGCGACTAATCAATTCAGTCCTCCACAAATGCATAACCTGCCGAAAGCTGCGTGGCAAACTGGGAGAACAACGTATGGCTGACCTACCACCTGAGCGCCTCAAGGTCTCCCCTCCCTTCACGTATGTGGGCCTCGATGTCTTCGGGCCTTGGTCCATTGTAACCAGGCGCACCAGAGGAGGACAGGCAGAAAACAAACGGTGGGCTATGATGCTCAGTTGTTTGAGTTCAAGAGCCGTTCACATTGAACTGATTGAGTCTATGGACACCTCCAGCTGTATAAACGCTCTCAGACGCTTCTTCGCACTCAGAGGCCCAGCTGTACAGCTGCAGTCCGATTGCGGCACCAATTTCGTTGGAGCTAGTAAGGAGTTGGAAATGAATGAGACAGTGCAAAAATACGTCAGTGAACAAGGATGCAGCTGGAACTTCAGACCGCCTCACGCTTCCCACATGGGGGGCTCCTGGGAGCGAATGATTGGTGTGGCGAGGAGAATCCTAGATTCGATGCTCTTGCAGCAAAAGAGTCGCCTGACTCACGAGGTGCTTTCGACGCTAATGGCGGAAGTCACAGCTATCATCAATGCACGTCCACTCCTACCTGTGTCTACGGACCCACAGCAACCTTTCATTCTTTCGCCGGCGATGCTCCTCACACAGAAATCAGGAGTTCCACCCCCTCCTGGGGACTTCACGGACAAGGACCTCTACACAAAACAATGGAGACAAGTTCAAGCTCTCGCAAACCAATTCTGGACTCGCTGGAGCCAAGAATACTTGCCGTCCTTACAACGAAGACAAAAATGGACAGTGTCACGCAGAAACCTTCAAGTTGGGGATCTGGTTCTCCTCAGGGACAAACAGACTGTCCGTAACCGCTGGCCCATGGCCATAGTCACTGCGACCTTTCCTGGGAAGGACGGACATGTGAGAAAGGTTGAGATCAAAACTACTGACCAAGGTGATGCAAGAACCTTCCTAAGGCCAGTAGCAGAGGTAGTTTTACTTCTGCCAAAGGACTGATTTATGGACTGATATTCAGACTCCCACAAGTTCATAGTGGCCTCACATAGGCCAGACGGGGAGTGTGTTGCCTCTAAGGCATTTCTCTTATTCATTTGTGATGTCTGCTTTAAAATAATTCGTTTTTATGTTGTTGTTACAAAATAAGAGCAAAGAGGTTAAAATGTTTCTGTAAGAGACTTTTATTTTGACATTTGAGTCGTTGATGACATCACTTCCACCTGTGTTGGTGGACTTCCTGTTTACTTCCTTTCTTCCCTGGACTGAGAGTCAGGCAGACATGTTCTGAAGCTATCACAGCCAGCCGCTGAGAAATATTGTTCAGGCAACGCCGTAAGTGCACACATGTAATGTTTAAGGTGTTAAAAACACTAAATAGTGGTAACTGCTAGAAATATATGTTTTATTTGAAAGTAAAAGGGACATTTGCCCATGTTGTTTACACATGTAAAAACGTTTTGCTAGCTATCATTACAGTAATACACTGTGCTTACAACTAAGCTAATTCATGTTTTATGTTATCTAAAATGCAATATTTACTGTGTTCACAGTTTTCACCACTTGTCATTGAAGACTACTGAGTAAACGGTCAACTACACCACGACTCATGTTTTCATTGGACTTGGTTTAACTCGGTGTTGAAACAGAGTTGCTACACTCTGAGTGAGAACACTACAGGAGTCGTGCTGCAGCCGTGACGGTTTCAGTTTCTTTTCCAAATCAAACGTAGCAGGAAGCTCCCGACCTGTGGAAGAGTTTCAAGATCAACACGTTAATAAAAGTCAGAGTGAGAACAGAGAAGAGGTTGTTTTGAGTTGTGTTTAAAGTTCTCCAGATGCTTCGTGGCGGTGGATGTTGCAGTTTTCTTAGTTTTATCGAGAGACAAACACCAAACAAACTGGGAACATCCCAGGAAACACCCAGCGCTTGTGCATGAAGGCACCGGCTGCTCCCAGGCCTGATAAGACAAGTCCTCGACCTGGAACTGATCCGGTTGGTGTCCATGACGTCTGACGCTGCTGGGACAGACCGTCTGCACGTTCCAGCTGCTGCTCTCCGCTCTGAACCAGTCACATGATGATGATGATGATGATGAAGGACTAATCTCATCAGGACCAGGTTCATTTTTGTCAAATGTAATTTTATAAAATCAAAGAAATGTGGTTTTGATTTGATCGTCCTCTCACTCTGTATTTAGAAAAGCAACTCTCTCTCTTTCTGCCTGACAGTCGTTTTATTCGCTGTCGGAGTTACTGGGAACAGAGAGGGGGGGGGGGGGTCTTTATCAGGCAGATAACCTCTGACCTCTGACCTCTAACCGGTCACAGGACCAGGACCAGGACCAGGACCAGGACCAGGACCGTCCACATGGTCAGTGTCCAGCGTCTTCAGGGTCAGGAGGTCGATGGACGACGCGTCTCTGTCCAGACTTTAACGTGAGACAGACATGAGCGTTGTGTTTGGCGTGATGTCACTGCAGCCGCTGCAGTTCCTCTGCTGACCACTAGAGTGAGTCTGCAGCACCGAGACCCCCCCGTGTTTAAAGGCCTTAACGCTACAGCTGGTCGGGCGACGAAGTGGAAGTAAAGCCCGAGACGTGGTCGACACTTTCAGGACGGTACATCGATGGTCTGACCCTTTGTCAAGTCCCGCCCTCCATGGTTACTGTTGCTAGGCTCGCCAAACAATGGTCACGAAAGGGTTAACTCCCATTGGAAACCATTGAAAATGAGGCAGATTTCAATTGCTTGTGTGGAAAATGTACTTGACATTTCCAAAAGGTGGTGAAAAGTCATTGTTTTGGTCACTCAGGATAGCTAGCTGGCTAACGTTAATGTTTTAGCTAGCTAGCTAGCTAGCGTGAGTGCTAACGCTAAATCTCCCGTTTCTCCTCGTAAAGCTTCACAAAGTTCAAACAACATCAGCAAAGGTGACGTTACGTTGCTCGATAACTTTGCCCTTCGTATCCAAATGAGACATTTCTCGTTATTCGTCTTGTGTTTGGAGAACGGGATAAAAATGACGACGTTCCAGACATCGTGAGCCGCTATCAGGAGCAGCTTTTAACCATATTGAAATATTAAAAAGTAGTTTTTGTAGAAACTGTCTACCTAGCTCGTTTCATACGCTTTAATCCCAGGGTCATTCAACCTTAGAACGTCGTGCAACTCGTGACATGGGGAGAAGCGCTCTGATTGGTGGATTAGTGACCAATCAAAGCCCAACAATGGGTGAAATGGGTGAATTACCCATTTCATGTCCTATCAGTGACCGTTCCAGCAAATGTGACGAATTTCCAGCGTCGGTTCTGATTATGAACGTCTGGAACAACGAGAACGTGAACCTTGACGTTGACCAATGGGACGACAGCGCTCTGACTCGTTGTTTAAACACAGTGAAGCTCCACGATGACCTGTGACCTCACACAGGGTCGTGATCGGTGATTGGTTGGGGTCGTCTCCCGATCGAGACGCTGTGATTGGTTAATCCGACTCATCGGAGACCGCCAGGCTTCTCCACCAGGGAACGACTCTTATCGAGTTAGAGGAGAACTAATGACATCTGTTCCCGTCACATCCAACCGGCTCACGGCTGCGTCTCGTTGCTCCGTCGCTCAAAGGATCTTTTTCTCAGGAAGTTTCTGTGAATCCTGAGAAGTTTCTGATCTGATTTAGGAAACGAAATAGTTTGAATCAAGACGCTGAGAGTGTCAGATGTTCCTCGGCACCGAGACTCACAACAACCTCCCTCTTCAATAGTTTAAACAGAGCAGCAGATTCTGTGTTTAACGACATTTCATAACGTCATTCATCAGTTAAAGCAGCTACACTGCAAAAACTCTACATCTCTCCTAGAATATTTGTCTCATTTCTGTCAAAACTAAACTCTTTCCACTTAAAATCAGACTCATCACCTAAAAATGAGCTTGTTTTCAGGTCATTTTCACTTGTTTCAGACAAATTTTCACTTGAAACTGAAACGGGTGTGTTTGTGGACCCAAATGCAGTACCAGGCTCGCAGGAACAGTTGGTAATGACTTTTATTGATACCACAGCAAACAGAGTATGCAGCAGGCAGAAACAACACAGAGTTCAGTTCGTTCTTCAGGCCAGCTGGCCCAGCACAGTCTCTGTGACTCAGATGAGGAAAAGAGATGTAGCTTACAGCAGTCGATGGTGGCAAGGCAGACACACTGTAGACTGAAGCGTTGGCTGATCGTGCTGAGAAGCTGATGAGGAGTGAGCTGAGGCGAGGTCGGAAGCCGGTGTGGGGGTCGTAGCCAGAAGAGCTGTCCGCGAAGGCAGAAGCACCGTTGAGGAGCAGGCAGGAGAGTAGACGAGGCCGGGCGGAGGAGTCGAGACCAGATGAGCAGACCGAAACCAGAGACGCTGAGGCAAAGCGCAAGGTCGGGGACAGAAGGCGGGTGGGTTTACCGGGAGGCAGACGAGGAGAGCAGGTCGGGGACAGGCAGAGTTGGCACCGGGAGATCAGGCAGGAGAAGAACGCTGGAGAGTCTCGCATAACGCTGTAGAACAATCTGGCAGTGAGTGAGGGTGCTGCAGAGGCTTATATGCAGGGCTGGCTGATGAGCTGCAGCTGTGTAGGCAGGTGAGCAGAGTTGGGCTGATGAGGTGGGCGTGGCTGGCAGGTAGAGTGGAGCAGAGGGAGGGGGAGTGGAAAAATACTGCAGCAGAGTGACAGGAGAGGACTGAGAGACAGGGATTGTGACAGAACCCCCCCCTCAAGGGACGGCTCCCGACGTCCCAAACAGTCCCAGAGGAGCCGGGTGGGTGGTGGGGGCCTGGAGGAGGGCTAGAATTCCTCAGAGGCCTCCGTCCCAGCCTCTTCATCCTCTGAGGCCGGTCCCGAATCCTCCTCCTCAGACCCAGATGCCGGAGGAGACCGAAGGTCAGTGTTGGGGTCCCCTTGTGCCGAGGTGACGTTGGAGGGCTGGTCAGGGTGTTGGTGATGGAACTCTCTGATGAGCCCAGCGTCCAGGATCTGACGAGCCGGAACCCATGACCGCTCCTCCGGACCGTACCCCTCCCAGTCCACGAGGTACTGCAGGCCCCTTCCCCGGCGACGTGAGCGGAGCAAGCGGTGCACTGTATAAGCAGGTTCTCCATCAATGATGCGAGGTGGTGGAGGTGGCCGGGAGTCGGGCTGCAGGTGGCTCTCCCGACACGGCTTTAGCTTGGAGACATGGAAGGTGGGATGAATCCGCATGGAACGGGGAAGCTTGAGTCGAACGGCCACTGGGTTTATCACCCTCTCGATGGGGAATGGACCGATGAATTTGGGGCCCAACTTCCTCGACTCCACCCTCAGAGGCAAGTCCCGGGTTGAAAGCCACACCTTCTGTCCCACCTGATAGGGCGGGGCCTGGGAACGGTGACGGTTGGCGGCTGTTGAATATCTGTCAGCAGCCCGTAGAAGTGCGGCCCTGGCCTGGGTCCAGGTCCGACGGCAGCGGCGGATTAAGGCCTCCACTGAGGGACAGACGGTCTCTTTCTCTTGAGCAGAAAACAGAGGAGGCTGGAAGCCGTAAGCGCACTGGAAGGGGGAGAGTCCAGTAGCGGAGCTGACGAGGGTGTTGTGGGCGTACTCCACCCACAGCAGTTGCGAGGACCAGGAGGCAGGGTGCCTAGAGACCATGCAGCGGAGTGCGGTTTCCATTTCTTGGTTCATCCTTTCTGACTGACCATTAGACTGGGGATGAAATCCAGACGTCAGGCTGGTGGAGGCCCCCAGGAGACGGCAAAATTCCCTCCAGAAGGTGGAGGTGAACTGGGGGCCCCGATCAGAGACCACATCAGTAGGGAGGCCATGAATCCGGAACACATGTTGCAGGATAAGTTCAGCGGTCTCTTTGGCCGATGGAAGCTTGGGCAGGGGCACGAAATGAGCCATTTTACTGAAGCGGTCGACAACAGTTAAAATGGCGGTGTGGCCCCCTGACAGCGGCAGTCCAGTGACAAAGTCCAAGGAGATGTGGGACCAGGGACGGTGAGGCACAGGCAGGGGTTTCAAGTGGCCGGCAGGTGCCTGTCGAGGGGCCTTGTTCTGGTTACAGATGGGGCAGGCATTAACAAAGTCTCTGGTGTCCTCATCCAACGTAGCCCACCAGAACCGCCGTTGTAGGACCTCCTTGGTGCGGAGGATCCCCGGATGGCAGGTTAGCCGGGAGTCATGGGCCCACTGCAGAACCTCCGTCCTTAACTCCTGCGGGACGAATAGGCGGTCTTGGGGGCAGGAGCTAGGTCCGGGCTGGTCCTCCACAGCAGCTCTAACGCGCTCCTCTACCCCCCAGGTGAGAGCGGCCATCAGTCGAGAAGCGGGGAGGATGTTGTCAGGGCTGGGGGAGTCCTCCTCCCTGTCCATGAACTGACGGGACAGGGCGTCAGGTTTGACATTGCGGGAGCCTGGACGGTAGGAGAGAGTGAAGTTGAACCTGGCGAAGAAGAGGGCCCACCGGGCTTGACGAGAGTTCAGTCTCTTGGCTGAGCGGATGTACTCTAAATTCTTGTGGTCCGTCCAGACGAGAAAGGGGGTCTTGGTTCCCTCTAACCAATGGCGCCACTCCTCCAATGCCAGCTTCACCGCCAGAAGTTCACGATTCCCGATGTCATAATTACTTTCAGCTGGGGACAGACGCCGGGAGAAAAAGGCGCAGGGGTGAAGCTTCTGGTCCCTGGCAGAACGTTGGGAGAGGACTGCCCCCACCCCCACATCCGAGGCGTCGACTTCAACGACGAACTGTCTCTCGGGGTCAGGGATCAGAAGAATGGGGGCTGAGGTAAACCGCCCCTTCAGGTGCAGGAACGCCTCCTCAGCGGCTGAGGTCCACCTGAAAGGGACCTTGGAGGAGGTGAGGGCAGTGAGAGGTGCTGCCACTGTGCTGTAGCCCCGGATGAACCTCCTATAGAAGTTGGCGAACCCCAGGAATCGTTGCAGCTGTTTGCGGGAAACAGGGACGGGCCAGGAGGTGACAGCTGATACCTTGACGGGGTCCATTTCCATGCGGTCCCGGCCTATGATGTACCCCAGGAAGGAGACAGAAGGGGCGTGAAACTCACACTTCTCCGCTTTGACAAAGAGGGAGTTCTCCAGCAGTCGCTGCAACACTGTCTGGACGTGATGAACGTGTTCTTGCTTGGAGCGGGAGAAGATGAGAATATCGTCCAGGTAGACGAACACAAACTTATTGAGCATTTCTCGGAGCACATCATTGATGAGGGCCTGGAACACAGCAGGAGCATTGGTGAGCCCGAAAGGCATCACCAGGTATTCGTAATGTCCTGTAGGAGTGTTGAAGGCCGTCTTCCACTCGTCCCCCTCACGGATCCGGACCAGATGGTAGGCGTTGCGGAGGTCCAACTTTGTGAAGATGGTGGCCCCTTGGAGCAGCTCGAAGGCTGAGGCGATGAGGGGGAGAGGGTAACGGTTTTTCACCGTAATGTCATTGAGTCCTCTGTAGTCGATGCAAGGCCTTAATGTCCCATCCTTCTTGTCGACAAAGAAGAACCCTGCTCCGGCAGGTGAAGAGGAGGGTCGGATGATCCCGGCAGCCAGGGCGTCGTTTATGTAGGTCTCCATGGCTTCCCTTTCAGGTGCAGACAGGGAATAAAGGCGGCCCTTGGGAGGGACGGAGCCGGGAAGGAGGTCGATGGCACAGTCGTAGGGCCGATGAGGGGGCAGAGAGGTGGCCCTAGCCTTGCTGAACACCTCCCGGAAGTCGTGGTACTCAGGGGGCACCATGGAGAGGTCTGTGGTGGAACGGGAGTTTGCCGGTGGCATAGATGCCACTGCTGGTCTGAGGCAGATCTGTTGACAGGTGGGACTCCATCCCAGGATGGACCCCGTGGACCAGTCTATGTGGGGATTATGACGGCGAAGCCAGGGGTAGCCAAGAATCAGGGGAAGATTGGGAGATCTCAGAATGTAAAACTGAATAGTCTCTTGATGTGTGCCGGACAGGAGCATAGATATGGGAGTGGTTTGATGAGTGACAGTTCCCAGGAGATGACCGTCTATGGCACTGGCTGGCACGGGATGAGGGAGAGGGACCCTAATGAGGTCCAGCTGGCGGGCGAGCTCCTCATCGATCAGGCTGACGTCCGCCCCTGAGTCGATGAACGTGGCGAGGGTGTGGGACCCCCCTGGCAACAAAAGCTGGACGTGGAACAGAGGTCTTGGGTCGGGGACAGAGTTCTGGGAACGGCTCAGCAGAATGCCCCTCTTTACTGCTGAGCCCTCCCTTTTGCTGGACACCGGGAAACAAAATGGCCGGCCTGGCCACAGTAGAGGCAGAGATTTCCCCGGCGTCGTCGCTCTCGCTCCTCCGGTGTTAGGCTGGTCCGCCCCACCTGCATGGGCTCCGCCCCTCCATGTATGGGTTCAGGAGGTGGGACAGGAGGGGCTGGGAGTCGACGTTGACGGAAAGATGGCCGGTGATCCCCTTCCTCGGAGCGTTGTTCCCTCCTCCTTGCCTGAATCCGCCTGTCCAGCCTTGTGGTCAACTCGATGAGTCCGTCCAGGGAACTGGGAAGGTCGAACGAAACCAGCTCATCCTTTACGTACGGAGCCAGCCCATTCAGGAAAGCGTCACATTGGGCAGAAGTGTTCCAATCACTGAGACGAGCCCGGGTCCTGAAATCAATGGCGTAGTCAGCAACTGTCCGACTCCCCTGCCTCTGGCTCATGAGGCCCCCTGTAGCATCAGGACCCAGGGAAACGGGTCCAAAAACCTTACGCAGCTCCTCCGAGAAAGCCTGGAAAGAAGCGCAGGCTGGTGTGCCTCTCTCCCACTCTGCCGTTCCCCACAGACGTGCCTTTCCAGTAAGGTGGTTGATGGTGAAGGCGACTCTCGCCCCCTCTGTGGCGAAGGTATGAGGTTGCAGGGCAAACAGAATGGAACAGTTCGTCAGGAAAGGGTTACAGCCCTCAGGGTCCCCTGCGTAGCGTTCTGGCGCCCCCACCCGGGGCTCGGGTGCAGTGCTGGGGGGCGGCCCCAGGGTCGGAGCAGGAGGGGCTGGAGCCACAGCAGGAACGGCTTGTTGAGTCATGGAGGCTGCCATCAGTTGCACCTGGGCGGCTAGCGAGGTTAGCGCTCGTTCCAGAGCAGACGCCGACTGACGAGCCTCCGCCGCGTTGGAGGCTAACTGAGCCTCATGCTGCTGGAGCATGCCCTCCACCCGGGCTAGGCGAGACTCAGGTGAAGCGGGGTCTGCTGGGTCCATTTCTGGCCAGATTGTACTGAAACGGGTGTGTTTGTGGACCCAAATGCAGTACCAGGCTCGCAGGAACAGTTGGTAATGACTTTTATTGATACCACAGCAAACAGAGTATGCAGCAGGCAGAAACAACACAGAGTTCAGTTCGTTCTTCAGGCCAGCTGGCCCAGCACAGTCTCTGTGACTCAGATGAGGAAAAGAGATGTAGCTTACAGCAGTCGATGGTGGCAAGGCAGACACACTGTAGACTGAAGCGTTGGCTGATCGTGCTGAGAAGCTGATGAGGAGTGAGCTGAGGCGAGGTCGGAAGCCGGTGTGGGGGTCGTAGCCAGAAGAGCTGTCCGCGAAGGCAGAAGCACCGTTGAGGAGCAGGCAGGAGAGTAGACGAGGCCGGGCGGAGGAGTCGAGACCAGATGAGCAGACCGAAACCAGAGACGCTGAGGCAAAGCGCAAGGTCGGGGACAGAAGGCGGGTGGGTTTACCGGGAGGCAGACGAGGAGAGCAGGTCGGGGACAGGCAGAGTTGGCACCGGGAGATCAGGCAGGAGAAGAACGCTGGAGAGTCTCGCATAACGCTGTAGAACAATCTGGCAGTGAGTGAGGGTGCTGCAGAGGCTTATATGCAGGGCTGGCTGATGAGCTGCAGCTGTGTAGGCAGGTGAGCAGAGTTGGGCTGATGAGGTGGGCGTGGCTGGCAGGTAGAGTGGAGCAGAGGGAGGGGGAGTGGAAAAATACTGCAGCAGAGTGACAGGAGAGGACTGAGAGACAGGGATTGTGACAGAAATAAGTAGAAAAATCTGCCAGTGGAGCAGGTTTTTCTTTCTTATTACAAGCACAAAAACATTTTCTACTTTAATAAATCCCATTGTCTTTAAACACAACTAATCTCAGACTCACCAAAACATTATGAACAATAATAATCAAACAGTTGAGTGGAAACCAGATCCATGTGGTGTTTGGGTGACATTTCCTCCTGTTGGTGAAACAGTGGGTTCAGGTTAAATACCACGGTTTAAACCCGTTTCCCAGCGGCGGCGGCGGCGGTGGTGGCGGCGGCGGTGGCGGCGGGAGTTCCAGCCTTCAGACGGTGACATCTCCATCTGTCGCGTGGCCGTTGTTCTCTGCTGGAGCTCATCACGGCCTCTTTATGATCTCAGCCTCGTAAACCTGTCGTGTCTCTGTGAAAAGCAGCCGTTGAAAATCGAAACAAAACAGCGGGTGTGTGGTGGCGGGTGGGGGGGGGCCGGGGGGGCTGGGGGGCCGGGGGGGGGGCAACAACACCCCCGACGCCCCTCTAACATCCACCCCGGGGCGTCTGTCTCATGCTTTATTCATGAGTTTGGGTTGATCTGGTGCGTCTGGCGGACGCTGCAGGACAGACCTCAGCAGGAAGTGTCTCTGTTCCTGGAGGACACGATGAGGAGACGGACCAGGCTGGAGGCTAATGCTAAGCTAACATGTGAATCATGTGATACTGACGTTCTAATAAACCAAACAAACTCAGCTTCTTGTCAAACGCACTGACAGGAAGCTGCTGCACAACTTCTAGAGTCAAGAAGAAGAACTAAAGGCTCCAGGTCTGACGGTTCCCGGAACAAGATCCGTTCCAGACGCCATTTCACGGCGGCAGAGGCTCCCAGGATGTTTGTGATTGCTCCAACCGACAGCGTTAAAGCAGCTGTTAATACGTCACTTTATTCATTTATAATGTTTTTTTCATGAGAAAGTCACAGTTTAGATTCCTGATCTGTGGTCAGTTTATTAGAAGTTGACTGTGGCAGAGCGACCTGGGAGCAGCGACCTGGGAGCAGCGACCTGGGAGCAGCCGCCGGGAGCCTGCGTCCTCATCCCGGGGGAGAAGGGAGAGGATGAACTGATGGTGGTGCTGCTCAGAGCAGAAATCACCACCTTTACATCAGTAAATGTTTGACATTAACTGATCGTCTACATTATATTGAATTTAATCAGAAATAGAACAGAGGGGAATTCGTTGCAACGTGTTTTTCCTCAAAGAACGTCTCTGTCTTCATGCGTGTCCGCGCCGTCTGCCGTTAACTTAAAGAAGGGAAGTGCATGTGCAGAAGCGTCTGGAACGGATCTTGGGCGCCGACGCGGTCCCTCGCTTCATCCTGGACTTACAGTTCGCGGCTGAAAGACGAGACTTTCAGACCCAGATGTGGACACGGTGTCCGTCTCCTGCTGCAGATGTTTGCGCGGCGTCTCCTTCAGATTCACGTTCAGAGCTCTGAGGAGAGGTCCAGTAAATACAGCAGGCTGTTTGTTCAGCTTCAGGCTGGGGGGGGGGGGCGCTGCTCTGCTCCCAGACCTTCATCAGCAACACCCAGGTGTAAATGAAGATGATGATGATGAAGGGAAAGTGTTAAAGCTGCTGGTGTTTGTCCGTCGGCTCCGACGCTGCTCCGTCAGGTCCTTAATGAACCAGACGTCCTCATGGTGGACGATCACCATGACGACGTCCTGGACATCCTGGACCTTCAGTCCTGGTCCTGTCCCGACAGAGAGACGATCTGTTGTTTACTTCTTGAATGAGTGGGGGCACGGGGCGCGTGTCCCTGCAGCCAGACGCTCCCGTCTGGAGGTGATGGGTGAACCTTCTTCTTCTTCTTCTTCTTCTCTCCTGTGATGCAGCGAGCGCTCCGAGTCAGGACAGACTTCCTGCTCCGACTCCCAGCTCCACTAATTAACCCTGTGCAACTTGTAAATTCCTGCTCGGCCTCTGGGAACGTCGGCTCCGCGCTGCTCCTTGTTTTTCCACATAAACACCTTCAGCAGTGGAATTAATGGCGGTTTGCTCTGCAGCAGAAGGAGCTGCACAGGAAGCAGGACGTCGTACCGAGGCTCTGAGAGGAGGGGGGGGGAGGGGGGGAGGAGGGGGGGGCGAGGGGGGGGGGGCAGGACAATAATGAATATGGTTGCAGGCGATGTCCTGTGTCTGTTGTGTACTTTGTGTGGTGGATACAGTGTGTGCAGCAGACTAATGGCTGCTGCAGCCTCCTTTATTCTCTGCGTTACATAACGGCTCCTCTGCACCAGGCCGCGCCCCCCCCCCCTCCCCCTCCCTCTGAGGTCACGTGACCCGGCGGCCGAGACGTGACGGGATGTGACGGTGACGCTGAACGCCACCGAAGTGTCTCGGGTCAGAGCTGGAGCCGATCTGTCCTCGGCTCAGGTGAGGACGACGTCGGACCTCGAAGTCTCTGTCCCTGGTGCGTTCACTGACCCTCAGGCCGACGTGGAGTTTCTGGCGCCGGGTGGACGTTGCGTTTGGGATGTCATTCAAAATCATGTTGTTTGGTTTCGTTTAAGGTCGACCGATCGATCGTGTCTTCATCATCAGGCACGATGAGGTTGTGTTGAGGCGTCCAGCGACCGGCGGGTCGGGTGTCACGGCGCTGGTCGCGTTCACACCAGATCTGTTTGCGGGAGCCGGGTCACAGGAACAAATGTACAAAGTGTCACAATAATAAACACCTCAGTCCGTCATTGACCGTATTTTCCTCCGGTGCTGTTTTCCACCACGTTTCCATCCACTTCACTCCATCATCTAAAGACCAATAAAAATATCCACGTGAATAACGCCGCCGGTTTGAAGTGCGTTTCCTCAGAGTTTTAAATCGAGTAAAAAGCCTTTTGTAATGACGTCGTGCTGTTTTGCAACACGTTCAGTGTTTCCATTCATGGAATACTAACAGGATCTGCTGTCTGGACATCGATCGTATTAACTTTATTTAACAACAATCATGACATTTAATTGATTTTTTTTGTTTCTACAAGGCCTTTTTATTTGATGTTGCTGTCATTGTAAAGAGTTTGCAGAGCTACGTGCATGTGATAAGTAGAAAAACGATCATTACGGCGGTGAGAAAGCAGAACTGAAGCAACAGCGTTCCATCTTTCAGCCCCTCCAGTTCCACAGGAACTAAACCCGGTGTCCTGGTCCTGCAGAGCTGCAGCCTCTCAGTGTTAAACCTCGGTGACGACAGGTTCAGAGCTGGAGGAGGTCCTTCTCATTCAGCTCTGTCCCCCCCCCCCCGCAAACCAACCAAATCCTCCCTGTTGTCTCGGTGCCGACCATTGTCAGAGCTGCACACTGGATCTGAATGTAGAGGGGGGGTGGGGGGTGAGGGGGGGTCCTGAGGCGGTGATGTCATGGCGTTGGTATGTGGAGCCTGTAGTGAAAACCTTCAATTCTCACTGAGGCTGGAATCTGACTCCAGTGGAGGAGGAGGAGGGGGGGGGGTGGGGGGGGGCAAACAGAAACTCAGGCTGAAGAAGAAGAAGAAGAAGAAGAAGAAGAAGAGCTGCAGCGTCTTAACACAAACGTCTACCTTTATTTTGAAGGAGCTTTAACACAAACGTCTACTTTTATTTTGAAGGAGCTTTAACACAAACATCTACCTTTATTTTGAAGGAGCTTTAACACAAACATCTACCTTTATTTTGAAGGAGCTTTAACACAAACATCTACCTTTATTTTGAAGGAGCTTTAACACAAACATCTACCTTTATTTTGAAGGAGCTTTAACACAAACATCTACCTTTATTTTGAAGGAGCTTTAACACAAACATCTACCTTTATTTTGAAGGAGCTTTAACACAAACATCTACCTTTATTTTGAAGGAGCTTTAACACAAACATCTACCTTTATTTTGAAGGAGCTTTAACACAAACGTCTACCTTTATTTTGAAGGAGCTTTAACACAAACATCTACCTTTATTTTGAAGGAGCTTTAACACAAACATCTACCTTTATTTTGAAGGAGCTTTAACACAAACATCTACCTTTATTTTGAAGGAGCTTTAACACAAACATCTACTTTTATTTTGAAGGAGCTTTAACACAAACATCTACCTTTATTTTGAAGGAGCTTTAACACAAACATCTACCTTTATTTTGAAGGAGCTTTAACACAAACATCTACCTTTATTTTGAAGGAGCTTTAACACAAACATCTACTTTTATTTTGAAGGAGCTTTAACACAAACATCTACCTTTATTTTGAAGGAGCTTTAATACAAACATCTACCTTTATTTTGAAGGAGCTTTAACACAAACATCTACTTTTATTTTGAAGGAGCTTTAACACAAACATCTACCTTTATTTTGAAGGAGCTTTAACACAAACATCTACTTTTATTTTGAAGGAGCTTTAACACAAACATCTACCTTTATTTTGAAGGAGCTTTAATACAAACATCTACCTTTATTTTGAAGGAGCTTTAACACAAACATCTACTTTTATTTTGAAGGAGCTTTAACACAAACATCTACCTTTATTTTGAAGGAGCTTTAACACAAACATCTACTTTTATTTTGAAGGAGCTTTAACACTAACTTTGTGTTTGTGTTTTGATCTCTATCTGAATATTTGTCTCCATATAAACATCCACTGAGTCGTGAAGGGAAAGTGAGTTGATTATTTATTTTCTTTCTTCTGAAGTACAGCTGTGTGTGGTCCAGTGTGTGTTGGTGGGACGGACGGAGACGAGGCGTTTGTGCTCCATGTGTCCCTCGTGCTCCAGATCCTAGTTCTGTGTGTCTCCAGTGTTATGTGTTGTGATCTGTGGAAATATTGTGTGTTTCTGGTGTTGTGATGTGTGTTTGTGTGTGTGTGTGTTGTTGTGTGAACGGCAGGACTGATGTCTAAATCTGGTGTGTTTATATTTTGTATTTGTGGTAAGTAATAAAAAAATTGTAAAAAAAAAAAGTAAAATATTTTTTAGTTAATATGTCACCTTATCTCTGTTACTGTAAGTGGAGTCTGGATCTGGATCTGCCTCACAGGCCCAGTCACATTGAGGAGATCTGAGGGAGGAGTGGGTGTATAGCGGGGGGGTCTGAGGGGGGCTAACCTGTATGCTGTTAAAATGATAGGGGGTTATTTCATTTTTCAGGGAGGTTGCTTGGTCTGGGTCACTCTGGGGCGTCATGTCTCCATGACTACCGGTTGTGCTCTTGATATGATTGTCCAGATAGACGAGAGTTTGTCTGTGAGGAGGAAAAGTCCATTATGAGCAGAGGAACGGGTGTGGAGCTGAGCTCACATCCACCAGAACAATACAGACAGGAAACACACACACACACACACACACACACACACACACACACACACACACACACACACATGGATCAAATCCATAATCAATAGAAGGAAGGGAAGGTGATCGATGAGACAGACTCTCTCTGATCTTCACTCTTTGAACTTCTGGCTGGTGTTTGATCTCAGTTTAAAGGGATAGTTCACCCAAAATTCTAATTTCACTCATTTCAGTCAAGAGGGACTTTACAGATGAGTAAATGATTGATCAATCGATCAGCTGATCTGCAGGTTTGATCCGATCAGTTCATTGATCAGTTGCTGCTGTTCATTAACGAGCTGCCGTCATGGCGACGATATTTACTGTCACTGCACCGTCAACTGTCCATTAGCTCCTCATTGACCCCCCCCGTCCACTTATTTTGTCTCCAGCTGCACCAACACACAGATGAGATGTCTGGTGGTCAACAGGAAGCCAAACACACCTCTGACCTCTGACCTCTGACCTCTGACCTCTGACCTCTCCTCTGATTGGAGCTCGTGCTTCCAGGTGTTTGGTCCAGAACGCTCCGTCTTTTACCTCCCGCTCCCGGTTGGTGGACGGACGGAGACGAGGCGTTTGAGGACCTCAGCTCCACGTGTCCCTCGTCTCCAGCTCCAGATCCTAGTTCTGGTTCAACCAATGAGAACGGAGGCTCTGTGTCTCCAGGTGGGAGGCAGATTATGGCCAATGTTGTGAATCTGTGGAAATATTGTAGAGAAATTTCTGGTGTTGTGATGTGGTGTTTGTACCATGCTGTACGTCGCTCTTATTGTTGTTGTGTGAACGGCAGGACTACAGATGGAAATCTAAATCTGGTGTATTTATATTTTGAATATTTGGAAAAAAGTGGTAAGACTAATAAAAAAATAAAATGAAAAAAAAAAAGTAAAATATTTTTTAGGAAAAGTGGTCAAATTTCTCAAAAACAATTCTAAAAAAAAAACTATAAAATTTTTTAGAAGTTAAAAAAAAAAATCTAGAAGAAACTGGTAAAATTTCTCCCCAAATTTTTTTTAAAAGATAAATCTAAAATTTCTAAAAAAAAAAAAAAAAAAGTACAAAAAAATTTAATTAATAAAAGGTGGTAAAAATTTCAATTTTTTTTTTTTTTAAATTCTAGAAACAAGTGCTGAAATTTCTCAAAAAAAAGTTTAAAGAAAAATCTAGAAAAAGTGGTAACATTTCTAAAAAAAAAAAGTGGTTAAAAATAAATAAAGTTAAAACAAATTAAATAATAAAAAGTGGTAAAAATTAAAAAAAAAAAAAAAAAAAAGTTTAAAAATTCCAGAAAGAAGTGGTGACATTTCAATAACAAATTGGGGCCCCCCTTGAACCCTCTCTAGGACCCTGGGGGTCCTCGGACCTCACTTTGGGAACCAGTGACTTGTAACTAGTTCCAGAGAGGATGGTGACGCGCCGACCCGTGATCTCTTGTTGATGACAGATGAGGCTACACAGACGTAACCATGGTAACATGGTAGTTGATAAATAACGTTATCTGGACGTCAGCAGGAAGAAAATTATTTTCAGAATAAAGTTGTGATTTTCAGTTCTAATGAACTTTAATAAGTCGTGGTGAGTTTACAGTGGAGATGAGCTGTAACCTGGCCATGACTCTGTCAGAGGAAGGTGGGGGTGAGAGGGGGGGTGGATGAGGAGGGGAGGGGGGTGTTCAGTGATGACGGAGGCTCTCGAGTGTTGGAGCTGCTCTCAGGAACAAAGCCAGAGCTGGGCCCCTTCTTCACTTCCTCTCCCTGCTGCATTGTTCCACTGAGCTGCCCCCCCCCCTCCTGATCCACCCCCCCCCCCTCCCCCTGAGGAAACACCAGAATGACTCGGTGACAGACTGAGGGAGTTCCAGACGCTCTGATCCTCCAGGAAAACAAAACAGCATCAAGTTAAACTTAAAAAACTGACGAGATAAAGATAAAAGACGTAAAGAAGTGAAGACATGTTTCAACCACATGCACACAATTATTTGGAGATAGAGCCGTATCATCCATAATTAGCTTAGCTCAAACACTGGAAGTGTATGGGTCGTGTAAGAGACACAAAGATACAAAAAAAATGTTGGCGTATCCCTTTAATGCTGGTAGAGATCAGGACATCCTTTCTGTATCGTCAGGTGACATCATTGCTCACCTGTAGCGAAGCTCCAACGCTGCTGCTGCGCCACAGCCTCGCTATCAGCTGATAACACACACACACACACACACACACACACACACACACACACACACACACACACACACACCGATAAGGCCTCATTCCTCCACAGACTCGTCAGGAATGTAAACAACACGTCTGTGACGGGACGTAAAGATCAGACGTGTCACATCGGAG